>OMNW01030639.1:0-10843 GCA_900303245.1 Selene dorsalis | reverse complement strand
AAAAAAAATATGGAGTCGCAACATCTGTAACAAGTTTATAATGTATTTTTATATTTTATTTTGTACATGAAAATAACATTAAATGACCTTTTCCGATGAGAACATTATGCCTTATTACGGACAAATAATTTGATGAGTACAACTATCCTTCACGTGTCATTAGTGAGTCACTCAGAAACTGGAGTCTGATGTTTTCTGTATTAACTTTTGAGCCTTTTGAGATCAGCATTGCTTGCCTTCTGTGCCTTTTGTAAACTATAAGTGTGACAATTAACAGTGTAGTACAACATTAATCTACTCTTCAGTGCCAAGTGTAGGTTACTAACTGTTACCACCTCTGTGATTATTAACCACTTTAATGGTATCTGTCTTCTGCTTTGGATTTCTTTAAAAAAAAAAAAAAATACATGTGTGTCTAAAAGAAAAGAGAGAAACAAAAAGAAAATATATGTGTTGGACAATGAACCTTTAACTTTTAAAGTATTCTGAGCAGGAATAACTCTTTGTATACTATTAAACTCATAGTTGTTAAACTAACAAACTTTGTTGCTTTTTCTCTGTAGCACTTAATTATGCAAATCAGCTTCCTTTCTGCATACTAATCACCAAACACTCCCTTTTTAAAAACACACACACACACACATACACAACACAGGGACAAAGAGAAAACAGCAGATACTTCAGACAAAATGCAGGGGAAAGGCTGCAACATGTTTCTGTCTCTCCCTCCTGTTTTTTTTTTTTTTTTAAGTTGGACATTGCAAGACATGTATGTGTGTAATAAGAGAGAACAAAACACACCCAGCTCACCATGGTTCCTCAGAGGCATGCGCATGTATAACGGAGAAAGAAAGAACGAAAGAAAGAAAAAAAAACAGGGAAAAAGAAATGGGGGTGGGTGGTGGTTCAGGTTGGAGGACTACATGACTGGGGAATTGAAGGGAAATTGATTGTGCAATCTCGCCCTCAAACATCTGCAGAGTAAATATTACACAGGATCACAGTGCGTCCCTGAAGTCTGCACTCTAATAACCAACATGTGTCATGGTAGCTCCGTTTGTTTCAATTAGCCCGACCTCTCAGAGGGTGCACTCATTAAAAAAATTAAAAGGGGATTTATTTTAATTAAATACCGGGAAAAAAAGAAAGAAAGATACCCGTAGGTGATTTTAAGCCTTTGACGGTTGAAGTTTGTAGTCAAAACTTCAACTTTAAAGTTTCACACACTCGAAAAAAAAAAAACAGAATCACACGGGGGTTTTCCGTGGTGAATGCAGCAGTGGGTGGCTCATTCGTCCTCTCCCTGCCCTTCCTGCTTTCATTGTGAAGTTGAGGGGTGATATTGAACTTCAGGCTTGGAGTTGAGCCTGCTCTGCTCTGTGGCTGCAGCCCCAACCCCTCCACCACCACCACCACCAGCCCCCGTGATCACAGAGAGAGAAAGGACATAATGTGAACGCTGCTGACAATCCTCTGGACAGGAAGGAGCAAGAGAGTGGAGATAGAGAGAGAGAGAGAGGGGAAATAAAAGAGAGGGAATGCACGGACAGGGATGGGTGGTGGTGCATGTGTGTGTGTGTGTGTTTGGATGGGTGTGTGTGCTCTTGTGTCTGTTTTTCCTGTTTTCAGTCAAGTTTCGTGCTGTTTTCTTTTCTTTTTTTCCCTTCTTCTTCTTCTTCTTCTTCTTCTTGTTCTCTTAGTCTGGAATGAAACACTCTTCAAGCATCTGGCAATGTATTCTGCAGTCAGTCCTCACCATTTGCCAACACTGAGGCCCAGAGCTCCCAGCACTTATAATCAAAGTGTGTGTATGTGTGTGTGTGTGTGTGTGGAAGAGAGAGAGAGAGAGGATAAGACAGGTTGATTTACATTGCTATGTATGCACGGCCTTCTCCACATAATGAACAACTCCAGATTTCCTCTGCTTGGTAAATATTTGATGACCGAGCGGCAACGACGGTGGCAGTGGAATGATTTTAGTCGAATAACAGTGAAGTCCTAAAAGCTGCTCAAAAAAAAAAGAGAAAGAAAAAAAAGTTGTATTTCAAAACCCCTCTCTCTCTCTTGTCCTCTTCCCATGTAAATAAGGCCAACTCCCCCTAACTCCACACACACACACACACACACCCCTCCGAGGCAGTTTAAAGACCCAACACTGTCTCCTTGTCTCCTTGACAACCAGCATACACTGGGGTCCTGTCGTGGCCTCTCTGTCTTTTGTGTTCGGGAGCTCAGAGAGACAGAAAGAAAGAGAGAGAGAGAGGGAGAGAGAGAGAGAGAGAGAGAGAGGGAGAGGGAGTAAGAGAGAGAGAGTTGCTGAAAAAGATGACAAAGATGACATCACAGCTAAAGTGAAAATTTGGTTCATAGCTCAACACTGATGATGATGGTGATTGGTGATGAGGATGAGGATGAGGATGAGGATGATGAGTAGTCAGAGGCACAAAATGGGTGGCAGGGCAGTCTGAGAGAGAGGGGAGGAGGGGGTAGAGAGAGAGAGAGAGAGAGAGAGAGAGAGTGGGAGAGAGAGGCCCAGGGCTGAATGGGGCATTGTGGGAAAGACAGTGGGCACACTGGGCAGTAACACAGAGAACACTAACTCACAGATCATGCCAGAGAGTCTGAAAACACCCACACTGGGCGACAATGGCAAACTTCATCGCTCCACTTGGCCCCTTCTGAATACACACATACAATGGCAGAATCCAAATAAGATGCTCTGTTATTCGTGAAATTCAACACACTAAATTCCTTCAGTGCCTCTGTCCCTTTGACCGGCAGCAGATGGCTGGGTCCGAACTGCACGAATGCGCGTGCACGTGCTGTGTGCAGCTCTCGGTGGCTCTTACCCTGCAGGCACGAGAGGTGGGGAATCAAGCGTTTAACAGCCTGATAGGTGTCATATGGAAGTTATTTAAGATAGGTCTACCTCCTTATGTGCATTAATAGTAAACAGCGTCATGTAAATTCAGCTTGAATCTCTTCTGACTGCATGGGAAACAAATTTAACCAAAACTAAATCAGTCAATTAAATCAGGCCTAATTAGAATGAGCACTGAGGAGCTCCAGCTCTAACAGGTTTGACCCTCATACGCATCAGTCTGCCTCCACCAGCAGCTCTCTGCTGCCTCCCTGTGTAACGTCTGAGGACATCCACCCTTCATCTCTGACCAGACTCACTATAAACTGCAACACGTGACCAGCAGCCCATACAGACATGCATGTATATGACATATATGTCCAATTATCACACAGGCAGATATATTATGTTATATGTTCGGTTTCACATATAGCCAATTTTTACAGATATAGGCCTAAGTAATGTATGGAAATTGGACACATATACATATGTTATATTTGTGTGCATGGGAGAAAACAGCCTGTGACAATGGTCCTGAGATGATCGGCAGACATTTAGTGAGTGCAGCGGATGCCAAAAATGTGAGTATTTCCTGTTTTTGTCTTCTTTTTCTCCCCTTTAAATATTTGTCCCCTGGACTGAGCCAGACTGGTGATAGTGTCAGATTGTGAGAACTGAAAAACTCATAGAAATGTAAAATATAAAGAGAGCAGTAGGTAAATGCAATGCAAAAAGATGATCATCAACCTTAGCATGAAATATGGCTGTTAATTACAACAATGTAAGTGAAATATATTTTCAAAAAAACGAATTGCTAATCTAATGACAAATGTAGTAGCTGGTGGTTGTCATGAATTACATCAGCTGCTGAGTTTGGGAATCAATCCAACAATCTAATGTGAGGGGGAAATGAAAAATTAGCTTAAGCTGCTAACTTTATTTTTCACTAGAAGAAGTGACAGCATGTCAATAACACTAGCTAATAACTTATAGAATAAAGTGAGAGCCTGAGGATAAGTATATTTAATAAAAATACTGTAATATTATATATAATAAGTGCCTCCGCTTCCAGGTCAGTTTTGAACTGTTCTGTCTCCTTCGCTTTATTTGCCCTTGAGTTAAATCAACAGATCCCAGATCTGTTTCAGTGTCGTAAAAAGTCGGATATACTAACGGCACCTCAGCGCGTTATATCACTCTATTTTCACATTTTAATCAGCTACAAACAAAAAAATCGTCAAAGTAAATAAACATTTATGCGAGTATCATTGTTTTTATTCACGTTTTACGGTCTGTTTTTGTGTCGCGATGACGCAGAGCAGCGTACGACACCACTTTACGGCAGAGCATGCTGCTGGAGGTCAGGGGTATGATGAAAAGACGAGTACACTAACTTGTTAAGAAACAAACGGCGTTTTCTCCCGTAAACTTCACCTCGGACACGCCACACACACCGTGAGGACCGTCAGTGTCGGCGGCGGTGGATCCAGCAGCTCGTGGCTCACAGTTTCGTCCCGAGTTCAGATTGTTACGACATAGCTAACGTTAGCTAGCTAGCTAGTCAGCCAGGTAGCCTCCTTCCTGGCTCCAGTTTTCTCCAGGTGAAACCTCCTCTTTAAAAAAAAAACATGGACAACAACAACTCGCAAGGATCGGGGGGAATGAAAGCCGGCCTCGGGGGTCTCTTTGGAGGCGGAGGACCTGAGTACTCCAACACGGAGCTCGCCGGTGTCCCGTGTAAGTGTCATAGACCTGTTAAAGCCTCGGTTAGCTTCAAAGCTAACAACTCAACTGTACATTCAGTTTTTATTATGTAACCGGTGGTTTGTGTGTTATAATGTCATTTCAGTGACGGGCATGAGCCCTTTGTCCCCTTACCTCAATGTCGATCCTCGTTACCTGGTCCAGGTGAGGTTAAGCAGAGCTGTATAGTAAATTCACGGCTTCGTTCATTTCTGTAACTTTAACCGTTGTTTTTTTTTTTTTTTACTGTTTTCTTTTAGGACACAGATGAGTTCATTCTACCTACAGGTGCCAATAAAACAAGAGGAAGGTTTGAACTGGCTTTCTTCACCATCGGAGGCTCCTGTATGACAGGTAAGAAACAACACACACCTGCAACTTCCATAGTGACACTCAGCTTCCTGACGTTATACATTTATATATGGTACAGTATCACGGCTGCAACATTAAGGCTGTTAACTGATCAACAGAAAATTAATAATGACGTTTTCATCATTGAGCAAAAGTTTTAGAGGTTTGAAGTTGCAGTATGTGGCAAACAACAGTTTTAGGAAGTTCTTGACCTGTTTGTTTTGGTTTGGTTTTTCTACACAAGACAGTTTCACCAAAGACAAACAGTACCACACATTTTCAAAACACACAACAAACAGCAACGCAACCTCATCAAACACCACTGGGAAGAACTGACTGATGTTAGTGTGGCTGAATAGGAGGAAATGTCTTCAAACATCTTGTAGAAACCATTCCCAATCGTACCCTAAACAGAAACGACTGAAAGTTTCTCAAGCTCATCTTTCACCTCACTCCGCCACTCTGTCTCTTTGTCTTGGCTTCAGGAGCGGCGCTCGGAGCTGTAAACGGTCTCAGGATGGGTCTGAAGGAGACGAGAGACATGGCGTGGTCCAAACCCCGTAACGTACAGTGAGTACTGAAACAGAGCTCCTCCTATTACAGCGTGGTGTCGTGACCTGTCCTCTAAACGTTTGCCTCGGCCCCACAGGATCCTCAACATGGTGACCAGGCAGGGTGCATCATGGGCCAACTCTCTGGGCTCAGTCGGTGAGTTAGAAAAAGATCATAGGGACTTATTTTATCTATTGATTTTGGTTTTGTCAAGTTTGTTTCTTTTGAATCGCTGTTTCCCTGCCTTGATAAAACTTTGTCAATTCCTCCCTGCAGCGTTGTTGTACAGTGTTTTTGGCGTGGCCATAGAAAAGGCCAGAGGAGCGGAGGATGACCTCAACACAGTGGCTGCTGGGACGTTAACTGGAATGCTTTTTAAATCAGGAAGTAAGTTTTTTACACTCTACTTGTATGTCTGCCATCAGTGTGCGCTGTGTGTGTGTTTGTGTGCTTAAGTACTTGCACATGTGTCTTAAATCGCACAAGAAGACATCTGGATTTCATAATTCATAATTCATCTGTTTAGAGTTCACAACCTTATCCAAAACAATGACAAGTGAAATCATCAAATTTAAACAGCAGAAGTTTATTTTTTATTAATGGTTCATCTGTGTCACTAATATATTTTTATTTTATTCATCGAAAAAGTATTGAAAGATGTTTTAAGAGCTTGTTTTGTCCAGGCAACGCTCAGTTAGAGCTTTGTGATCTGCAGAAAACATCATATCATGATTACATGAGCAGATGTTGTGATTTTAGCGTGAACGGTCATTACTCTTCATTTTTTACTTAAAAGATATAAAATTGTCAGCGTGATTTTTGTTGGCTCTTTCACCAGACATGATCAATTACATCCTGAGGATATGACATGTTGTCCAGGGCGTCTCCATAGCGGCACACACATTTTATCTTATCTCTCTTAAAAATTGCAGCTCCTGAGATTTGGATATTGCGATTTTTTTTTTCACATTGCGATTAATTGTGCAGCTGAACTTGACAGTGTTATAAAACACAGGTAGGCAGCATATTGTCATGTGTTGTCATATGTATGTAGGAAGTTTGCAGACGTGTTTCAACGTTGAGCCTCATCCAGCTGGATTAAAAAGTCAGAATAGTTTGCTTAAGTTTTGTTTGTCAGATTGTTTCCACTCATCCTGCTCCTGTTGTGGTTCCACAGGTGGGGTAAGGGGTATCGCCCGTGGAGGTCTGGTTGGATTAGCCTTGTCTGGTGCCTACGCTCTCTACAACAACTGGGACCACCTCACCGGCTCCCCGCCCCCGTCCTCCAGGCTCTACTGACCCCTCGCCTCATCTCACTTCAACACTAGGGCCAAATATCTCTCTCCAGGACACAGCCTTTCACCACAGGAATTAGACTCTGGTCAAAAGCAGTGTGCTCTCCAGGGAAGTGTGAGGTGGCCCCAGTTCGCTGGTTCCCCCCACCACCACCGCCATTGAGACACTTTCCCTTCCTGGAGTATTCTGGGAATCAAAAGATGTGTCTGAAAAAGCAGTTAAATTCCATCATCATATTAATCCTCTGAGGTTTTTCTGTCACTGATCTGCTCAGTAAGGAGGGAAGTCACACAGAGGTGTGTCAGCTGTTTTATCATTGTCGATCGGAGGCCTGTTAGTCTTCTTTGATGCTTAGTTTTGAAATCAGTGAACCCGTGACATATGGATGATATGTATGATTTGTCAGACATCTGGTGTGAGCTTCACCAGCTGCGGATTCAGGTTCTGATTTTAGACTGAAAGACTCTTCTGGTGCAGAAGAGCGAGACGTGCAAACGCAGAGCAAAACCTCTCTACTCTACTCTATTTATTGAAGCGTGTCTGCAGCGGGGTTCATTTTACTGTGTGAGAAGAAGTCGTGTAAAGCTGTGCTGGAAGTGCGTTAATAACTATTAATATGTCTCCATTAAAAAAACTGTATCAAAAACAAATAAAAAAAATTGGAAAGATTTTTTTGCTTTTCACCAGTTTTATTGGATGTAAAAGTAAAAACTAAGGTCCCAACTTTGCAAAATGTAAACTGTAGATTATGCTGTGTTATAAAATAATTATTGCACATTCAGAACGTCTATTTACAACTTGAAGTGGTTGTTTGCGTGGGTTCCAGAAATGGCGAAAACAAAAAAAACAGTTTGGAGTCGTGTGTGGACGTCGGACGTAAAACGGAGCAGAGCTTATGTTTGCTGTCGGCGCTGAGTCACATGATCCCGCTCAGTGCAGGAAGAAGTCCCTGATGCGTGTCGCCTCGATCCAGGGGATGTAGGCGGCAGTGCGGGTGAACACGCTGGGTTTGTTCTCCACGGTGCAGCCGATGGGCCCAAAACTCACCACGCCGTGCACCTCCCAGCGGTCCTGGCCCAGCTGGCACAGCAGAGGACCTCCGGAGTCGCCCTAGAGGAGCCAGAGGGAAAGACACAACACCTCGTTTAGTGATCGACTCAACCGTGAACCGTCAAGCTAAAGGCCGGTTCATCCACATCCCAGTCCTACCTGGCATGCAGCAGGTGGATCCTCCGTGTCTCTGAACCCGGCACAGATCATGGAGTCTCGGACACGGTCGCCCCAAAATTTCTTCTGCCGGCAGGTCTTGAAGTCGATGATGGGGAGGCGAGCTTGATTCAAGGCTTCTGCCAGAGACACGTTCTCCTTCCCACCTGGAAGATGTTTGAAAGAGCAGGTTGACACATTTCAGATCCCAGCAATGTTGATCCATCACTTTGGTGCAAACTGAAATATCTTAACAAATATTGGGTAAATCTCCCCTGACAGTTCCTCACACTGACTTTTCATCTAGTGCCAGCATCTTGTCAAAAATCTTAACAAATTTTTGAGTAATAAAATCTTTCATATTCTGAATTTTAAGCCTTTAAAAACACATTTAAAGCTGCACACATGAATTCCTCCTCCTGCACTCACCCCGGGTGTCTCCCCAGCCTGTCACCCAGCAGTAGTGCCCCGGCTTCAGGCTGGTCTGCTTGCGCGGCAGGCAGGCGTAGCGGATGAAGTTGGAGGGGAGGATGTCAGTGCCGGCCTTCACCAGGGCGATGTCGTAGTCCAGCTCGCTGTGAGCCGGATAACGGAAGTTCTCATGCCGGTAGATCCTCTTCACCGGGAAAATCCTCTCCGCCGTCTCGGAGCGCTTCAGCCGGTGTTTCCCCAGAACGATCCTCCAGCTCCCAGCATCCTCAGCTTTACCCCTGAGAGCCCCAGAGAGGTTTGAGTCACAGTTTAATCACAACTACCAACACACAAGTTCATGTTTTCTTACTTCTGGAAGCAGTGAGCGGCAGTGAGGACCCAGTTCTTATGGACCAGAGTTCCTCCGCACACATGGATGTAGTGTTTACTTCCCCTGGGACGAACCTGGTGGACACAAACACACCTGAGTGAGTCTCGTAAGATTTTTATCAATTGCTTAAACAAATTCTGGAAACTCCATGATGCTTTTAAAGTTTCTAAAAACAATTACAGTTTGACTTTCTGTAAAGTGAGTGTCACAGTATCACACCTTTGTACTTTCTAGTACTTTCAACCTTCCTGTGACCTCTGACCTCATTTATGTTTGTTCCAACACCTCATCATCATATGTTTATTTAACTATTTATCCAAATTCAGTTTAACTAGATAAACCTGGCTTAACTGAGCTGAGTTTATTTTACATGATGTGACTGAGTTTGGCTTAATTTGGGTGTTTTATTGAAATTCATAGCGTCTGCAGAGCTTCAGTTGTTTCAAAATAATATCCTGACTGACAAACAATGTTTTTTTTTATGTGTGTGTATTGGCCATAAAATTACAAAATAAAATGTAAATGTGGACTGAGAAGCTGTAATGCATTTATTAGGCAATAATTTCATACTTAATGTTTTATAAACAGCCAATTTTGACAATACAGATGTTAAGTATTTCATCTTTTACTTTGAATTTTTTTGACTAAACTTGTACTAGTAAAAATACAAAAAACACAACAGAGCTGATATAAATAAAAATCTTGCATTTATTATTTTTAAAAGCATTTAAATCACAAATATCCATAACGCACAATTTACTTTTTCATAGTGTATCGTTATATGGCTTTCAAGCATTTTGTTATTGTTTAATTATTACTAATAAAGATGATTTTAATATAGGCAGAATATAAATGTTGCATCTGATCAGGTTTAATCTAGTTTAATCTATAACAGTGCGTCATGTTTTATAAGATAATCATGTGTAACTTCAGCTGTGAGGAGCTCTGGATCGACAGTGTTACTGGTCAACGTGTCTCTTTTTAAACCTAGTTTTACTAAACTCTGATTAGAGCCAAATCTCAGGTTAAATTAAACCTCATTGGTGAAATCCAGTCTCAGCGTCCGTGATTCCAGATCCTTTAAAAAACTGAACCTGATGTAGATTTACCTGCAGAGAGACCTGCCAGGGCCACGAGTGAGGTCTGGCCTCGTTCCCAGACACGATCCGTTCGGCCATGTTGGGCTTGAAATAGGCCATCCCACAATCCTTAGGCCAGTCTGGGAGGAGAGAAGCACCACAGGTAACTACAGAGAGACCCAGGATCCTCCACGTTTTACCTCTCTGTGTGTGTATGTGTGTGTGTGTTTGCCCTCACCCAGGTGGAGGACTTTGTGCTGCGGCTGTCGTCCGGGCGTCAGTGTGTATGCGGCTGCAGGCAGAGATGCCTTGCTCAAGAGCAGCGGCAGCAGCAGAGACACGAGGAGGAGCAGAGGAGGAGGTCCTGGTACAGCCATCGTCTTCCACAGAATCAGCCGCTGGCACGCATCACACGCTATTTATACCAGGCAGCAGAGAGCATACACAGATGTCTGTACACAGGTACACATACAGTATGCACACATTCACACACACACACACACACAACTCACAACTCAACACACCTCCAGGGACAATGAGCGGTGTCACAACAAAGGACGAGCGCTGGATTGTTCTCCTGCAGCTCTGAGTTTCTACTGCAGCTGAGAGAAAAAAGGGGATTTCGGGGAGTCCCATCAGCACTTTCACATACATATAGTATGGTCACGGTACACGAACATGCAACACAGGACAAAAGTCAGCGCAGGCCATGTACACAAACAAACAACACATCATGTCACATGTCTTATAGCAGTGACACAGTGACCTGAACGTGACCTTTATCTTTGATATCGACCTGTGTAAACATGACTCAGGAGAAAAGATCAGAGACTGAACAGGGTTCGTATGGACACTCATGTTAAAGGTAGGAGGTCACACTTTATCATGAGAGTTACCTATTATGAAACAATACTGTTAGTGCAAATACTGTTTGTTCTGTGGAGACTGAAGGGA
>OMNW01030637.1:0-26792 GCA_900303245.1 Selene dorsalis | reverse complement strand
GCCAGAGTCACCAGGGGAGAGAGACTCAGAGGCAACAGGAGAAACAGGAAGATTTAAGCCTGGCATCAACACAGAGAGAGAGAGAGAGAGAGAGAGATAGCAGAGGTCCACACTGAGAGTATGTTGGCCTGTCTTCTGACAAAGTGACTGAGCCTGAGGAGGAGGAGGAGGAGGAGGAGAGGAGAGGAGGGGCACAGGAGAGGAGAGGAGAGGAGAGGAGAGGAGAGGAGAGGAGAAGCTAACAACTGGTCATCTGTGCAGTAAACAAGATAGACAGGACCCAGAATATATCTGTTGCAGCTCAAAAATCAGTAACAAGTACACAGCTAATTTGAGGGTGCACTAAATAAAGCAAATAGCAAGAGGAACAACATCACCTCAGCAGTGTGTGAAGCAAACACACAAATGTGACTGATGTGAGTTGACATCGTCTGTCATGGAAATAATGATTGAATGATCGGACTTTCTAAAGCTCCCTTTTAAAACGCCATTTTAAAAAGTGATTAATTTCATCTGTCACAAACAGAGTCACAATATTCAAGCACTCAGCGGAGAAAAACAAGAAAGTGTGTGTTTTTCACTTGTCAGAAGTTATTGGCTGCTTTAACTCGGCCTTGTAAACAAAATTAACTTGCGGCTTTGTGTGCCTGTGAAACTTTAAATGGTTGAGAAAGTGAAATTAAACCAGTAATATGGTGACAAATGGCATCAGTAAAATCTCAGCCCTCCACACTAAATAGCTTATTTATCTGGTGTTTATCTGACAGTTGCACACAGGGACTTGTAATGACATTTGCCAAATCTTGTTTTCTTGCGCAATGATTGCGTCAAACCCTCACTGTTGCTAAAATGTATATCCATTGGTATATGGTGCTATGACAATCCACTGCTTTATACTGTCATGTGGACATCTCCATGGTGAGCTCTAAGAGCCAGTTGAAGTCTGGGAAAATATCTACATTCTGAAAACCAAAGTTTTTCCTTATTCTGCTCTTTTTGACAACATCACCCCATCCCATCCAAAGCCCATGTGCTTTAAAGATGTACTATTGACAATGTGGTGTGGCAGCAACAGTGGAATAGAAAGGGAGAGAGTGAAGAGAACTTGTTCTAGCGATGAATGAGGGAAGCGACAAAGGTGTAGTACAGTATGTAGACTCTACAGCGCCATTGGGACCTCACAGTTCTCAGATACAGTGTACAGACACAAAGTCCCTGAAAGAGCAGCAGCGATTTATTTTTTTTCCCTGTTCATTTCAGTCCAATGATGTCATTCATCCGAGTTGCAAAGATTTTTTTCTTTCCTTTTCCTCCATCTCTTCCCTTGTCTAATCAAAGTGGACTCGGGGTGCTGCAAGAAGAGCATGAAAATTTCACTAAAAGGAATGTGTCAAAAACTGATGCAAAAATGGAAAAGAAATGCACCATTCGTCTACACAAATCTAAAGAAGAATATGCTTACTTGACAGCTGGTTGATTTTCGCTGCCCTTTTTGTGCAAATTTAATTTCCCAAATCTGCCCGTCTTCGTTGGCAATGCTGCATAATGATAAGCATCCTATTATAAATCCCAACAGGCCAGCTTGCTGGAAATGGTCATGTCAGCTGGTTTGGAAAACCATAACAATAAATTATCTCCTTTGGGGTGTCATTCACTTTGTCCACTGTGGGTGTGTCTGTACATGTTTGTTAGTGTTTGAGTGCACGTAAGCGTGTGTGCATTTGTGTAGTGCTATGTGGATCACATCCCTGTCATAAACATCCGTCATGGGAATATAGCCGGTAGTGAGAGTTTTAGGACCACCATTCTCCAGAGAGGGAAATAGGGAGGACGTTCTGAACGTGCACTGGTTTCACATTAGAGGAGCCTGGAAGCTAGAAATCTACAATACATGGCTACAAGACCTGCCATCTATCAGAAAACTTAAACTCTGAACCAGCTCTGGGGAATATTTCACTGCAGGTGCTAACACTGTTTTTTTTTTCTTTAAACACAACTTACTGATTTCTGTGAGCAACCTGAGATACTCAAACGTACAAACCCTCGTGATTTAACAAAAGGGAGCGCAGGATCTGAATCAGTGTATGCGACATCCAGTTCTGACAAGCCGGTGTGTAATGAAAGAGAAAAACGTCCACTGAGTGAAGAAGAAACAGCATTTTGTCCTCTTGTTGTTTGATAGAGGGAAAACAATCGATGGCAATCTAAGAGTTGACATCAGGACTCCTTTCACTTCTAATCAACTAAACATGATAACACAGATCCAGTCAGTACTGGCTGAGTAGTTTCCTTGCTCAGGGACTTAATTTAATAAGATACCTAATTAGAGGAGACAGAGAGGGACTGGTATATCTAAGGCAGAGATAAACAAAAATAATTACACAATGGCAATTTTTTTAGTTAAATCGTAAAACAAGATTGTCCTGTGATCAGAATAAAAGGTTTAATTAATTTTAACCTTACTACGAGAGGACACAAAGACAGATAAGGACAAGTGGCTTGACCAAACAAAGCATTTAGATAGTGGGGAAATAAATAACTTCCAGGCCTGCGAGGCTGTGAGGATGTTGTACTCTTTGACCTAATGATCATAGCATGCTACTGTGTCCATTTCATTTTGTGCTGTTCAGTCACGACTTTAATTTAGCATGTTAGCATGCTAACATTTAACAAAAGGTAAATGTAATCTGTTCCCTAGCTTTAGCATCACTTAGTGATGAAAGCACATCTCTTACATTATTATTTTTTTCTTTGTTTATGGTAAAGTTTTTCTTTTTTTTTTTTTTTTCCCTGTTCCCACTTGCTATTGTTAAGACACCAGAGGAATTGTATAACTTGACAGATGGCACTGTGTTGAAGCAATGCACAAATGATTGCTCTGGAATTCATCTATTTGAGATGCAAAAACAGGGAGATGTTACAAAGCAGACAACAGCTGCAGCTTTGAAAAAGTCTCTACGGCTGGAAAAAATTCTTCTGATATACTGTTTTTTTCCCCCAGCACAAAACCCTCAAATTACAGTCGCCATCAGGGACAAGATTCGTGTGTCGGATTAGAATATTGTGAAAAACACACGGTACATAAAGAACAAGCTGCATTTTTTAATGTTATTGTCTACAAAACATGTTAACTATGTATCTTGTCAGTAAACATTGTTTGGGCTAATGTATGTCATGTGAATAGCGAGCTTGTTCACCTAGTTTTGGTCTTTGGCATGCATAGCAGGTAAACTTATTACTGGTAAGCATAAGATCAACATTCAGTGTAAACTTGGAAAAGTCAGAAGGAATGCAAATGGCCCGTCATCAGCTCTAATTAATGAATATACAGCAGCCACATTTCTGTTAAATGAGGAAAAGCAGATGCAGAATGATTTTTTTCTACTAAACCTAGCTCATAAAAGTTTAATGCCATATCACCATCTTGGTTTTGATATTAAGATCTGTTTTTCAACACACTGAATTATGCAAAAAAAAAAAAAAAGATTTCTATGTAAGCACAGAGGTTGAATCTCAGATCAGCATTGCTGAAGAAGAAATATCATTACATGAGCAGAAAAGAGGAGTTTCACATTTTTACACCAATCAGAGTATCCCGAACTATTACTGAGAAAAAGTGTAGCTGGTACAGGCACAGATGGAGGAGACACTGAATGTGGAGGATGACTGATTCACAAAATAAGAAAAACTGAAAACTGATTTTTTTTTCCCCCACAAAAAACTCTGTGGGGAATTGGAGGAACTGCTGAGTCACAAGTATTGATCAATACACCTATCAAACTCCTGCAGATATATTATAGTTTACTGTCAATATTATAGCTCATTTTGAGCTGTGGTAGGAAAAAAAAACTATTGGCACACATAAAGCCTCAAAAAGAAAAAGTGTTTCAGAGACATGGTGCACGGACCAGTGCAGTGAACCCATATTTACAGATCAAAAAGGTCATGTCCAGCTTAGAGGAAGGTGTCAAATCATAATTTATTGGGTATTTGTAACCCTGTGGTCTGTGCCCATGAGATTTCAGCAGTTTTGTACTGTTAACAAATGGAAAACATCCATCCTGGAGCTTTGTCCTCATGGGAGCCAGAGCAACCACAGAAAAATATAATGGAAATCAAAGCATTAGTTTTCCAGCTACTTTGCCATGGATTAAAAAGTTGATTGAGGAAAAAAGTTTGCCCTGATGACCCGTGTGTGATAGGGGGTCAAAAGGGCACTCTCATCTCATCTGCTGGGAAACAGGAATTTTATGGGAACCTGACAGTTGTGCTGATGAGCTGGAAAGACAGCAGGATACAGCATGTTTCTCTGGTCATTGTACAGGCTTCCAGCCTCCACATATCAGTGTGTTCTGCTTTACCATGATGTTTAAATACATTTTTATGCTCTGCTACATTGGCTTGAGCATGTTTCTTTTACACATTACAGCAACCTCATCACATTCATGTGTGAAATCGTTTTACCCTAAAATCGCCACATTTCCCACAGGCTTGTATACCTCTCAGTGTGGCCAGTTCCTCGCTGTAGCACAACACCTAATTCAACTTCCGTCAGTGTCAACACCTCCCTAAATCACCCAGCAGTGGAACTCCGACTCCCTGTCAACCTGCTGTCACATAACTATGGCGGTGTCATATGAGATATTCATTGCTCATTTTGATTTCAGTGCATTAGGCAGATGGGTTGGTCTATTTAGAGAGTGTGGGGCTGGTTGTAGCCTATAGAGCACCCAATTCTCCCACGCTTGCTGTTTAACTGACGCTGGAGCAGATTGTTTATGACAGCTTTCCGACTGCAAACACCAGCGCGTGTGCTGCAGGACAGCTTCTCTTACTTCAGCACGCACCAGCACAAGCTTGTACACACACATACACACACATACACGCACATGCACACACAAACAGGCTAACAAAAAAAAAGAAAAGATATTGTAAATTCAGAGATCAAAGCAAGTGTTGATACACATTTTCACCCACACAAGTTCATATGTACATATATTATGGAATACATTGCAAACACCTTATCACTTTCATACATTCCTACTGATGTAGCCATGAGAGACATCCTTCTTTTTGCATCCAACATCGCTGCCTGTTGTGCCACAAAGATGAAGGATTGGACAATTTTAAAATCCTGCTCTTTGACTGCTGTCAAGAACGGCTTTTGTACCAAAGATGTGAAATTTGTGACAGTTTGTCTCCTGTGCTGTAATTTCCAATGATAAGTAAAAGCACAGACCTTGTGGAAGGTTTGTAAAGGGGAGACTTGCATAATTAGAGACACTTTGAAAAGATTCGCATGCCCACACACACACAAAATCAGAAATGCTAAAAAAAAAAAGCACACACAATGTGCATTAAACCAGCAATACAGTTATTTTATCTGTGCTGTCAGCATTTACCATATTAGTAATAATAATAAAAAAAGAGGTTAACAATCTGTCAACAGCACAAAAACAGGGTGAAAATCTTGTTTGAAAAGGACCATTAGCAAAGCAGCCAGCATTTTTTCCTTACTTGGAGATATTCTGGTGCATAATCAGCTGCTCATGTGCATTTTCTCCTCAATTTTTTTTGTCTTTTGTCTTTGATTAGCCAATCAAAGAAAATGCTAATCGGATGAACAAAATGTACAGTTACAATGTACGGATAGTTCTTGTACTTGCACACACAATCCCATCTCACATTGGGATTTGTCATATGCCCAATGTGAAATGGCACAGCTACTCACTTAAGAGGTGTTGCTAATATATTACGTCATCAAGCCTCCACCTTAGGATCAGGAAGATAAGACACAATAAACGGATTCATCTGTTAACGCCTGGCAACCCGTCAGTCACGCTTTTTTGGACACTCTGAATTTAAATGTATAGCCCTTCCTTTCTCCCCTTCAACATATGACCCGAGGCCACCATCTCCACCACCTTGTCTCCTTATCTGTGACTGTGCTGCACATCAGGGGAGCTGAAATATGACATGTCTCGGGTCGAGATAATTCCACTTTCAAACAGGAGACAGGAGGAGAAAAAGACTGGAACCAGATAGTAGAAAGTGAAGGAAGTCAGGTGTACCCTGCACTCGATAGCTACAGACACAGAGACGGCTACAGTTCTCTTTGCTCCTCTCTGTCCCTCTGTCTCTTTTTTGTCTCTGTTTTATCTCCCTGTGTTTTTTGTCTCAGTTTTATCTCCCTGTGTTTCTATACTTCTCCCCCATTTTCCCTCGAACTCTCCGGCTTTGTATTTCTCACCGCATCTCTCTTGTTGCATCAGTGTGACAGAAGAAGATGCGAAGCTGTTCCCGTCGGCAGTGTGGATAAAACAGTTGACTCTGCGCTCGCGGGCACAGTGAGAGTGCTGGCTGAAAGCCCTTTCCTTTTTGCATGTGTGTGTGTGCTGTGTGTGTTTGTGTGTGTGCCGTGTCTGTGTGAGTGGTTGTGCACAGCGTAATAGCTAAAAGGAAGATCCCCCCTGGTACCCCTACGAAATCCCACAGTGCAAATATACTGTGAAAGCTGGTGGCCGGTGGCGGCTGAGACACTGATAGGAGGTATTTTGTTTGAGTGCTTTTTTGTTTTCCCATGTCTGTTTGCATTAATGTAGGGTGGTCTGTGTTACCTAAAGTGGGGGCTGAGCAAATGACTTGGTCTGCTGAGTGCAGGGGAAGTCTCTAGTCTGTTTCTGGCTATAGCTGGACAAAACTGACTTGCTGTAGTAAGGTTTAAAACGCTGCTGACCGTGCTGCTATCCATTCACAACACCAGGTAGTTTACCAAATTGTAATTTCTGTGTATATTAAGTCCCAAACACGCCAATGTCACATTTTGCAGACAGGACAATGGTCTTATTCTTCTGTGCAATATGTTGGCTTCTGACTGATATTGTCCTGGTTTATCAAATTCTCCAGGAAAGTAACTATTTTTCAGTTTTTCTCCAATCACTAAATGAGTTAGTGTAGATTGAGTTCCTTCCTCTTTTGTAGCGTAAGAGAATTTCTACCTGTGCGGTCTTGTTGCTGTTGGAAAGCAGCAAAGGTTCCTCAAATGAATAGTCAAGTAAAATAGCACAGACAACTAAATCAAGCTCAGCGCTCAAGGTTTGCATACTGTATAGTTTATGGTTAATACAGTGAACTTAATGAGATCTATGTGGGAGCTTTTCTTTTGTTCCTTTGAGACTCTCAGGTCAGGGGTAATGTTCGTACTGTGGGTGTTGTGAAGCCCTTGTGAAGACTGTAACAGTGATTAATGGCCTTTAGAAATAGAGCTAACTTGTACTTTAATGATGTGCATTTGTTTCTTTTTCACCATTTTTCTTTCTTTCTATATATTTAACTGCGTGCTTTATGTCATATTTAGTATTTTTTGGGCCACAGAATTTAGTTCTTATCATTAATTGAAATTAAAACCGGTTCTGCAGTGGAAAGGGGGCAGTGGGCTATTCATACCTTTGGGATGTTTATGACCTGTAGAGTTCAGATAGACTCAACGACCTTTCAGTCATACACACAAACCTCTATACAAATGCAATATACTGTACATGCAAATACTATAAATAAGCTTAGCTCATGTATAAAATCTCTCTGCAATAGTTTATCACATTGGCTGGTGTGAAAACCACCAAAACATAATTTAGGGTCAACCACTGGGTATATACATGTTGGCTGGAAGTAATAAAATAGAGCTACTGGGCTTTGCCCAAGTAAATAAACAGATGAATCTCATTTTCATATCAGTGAGGTCAAGATATAGAAAAATATTTATACCCAAAAAGCAGTAATTACTCAGCGTTGCCTTTGTTGCCATCTCTCAAAAAATATTTTTAGTGGTGTGCTGGCCTCAGTTTTGACATATTTTGTCTTTCAGTTAGTGTCATTTTAAGTTTCATCAAGTCTCTCAAACAAACTATGGGGTTTGAGATGCGATGCTAAAAACACACTTGTAGACAGTAGCAAAAAACACATCTTTTGAAACTGAGCACAGGAAAATTAGATCACAAGCAATATCACAAAAAACACAGTGGATTGACACATGGACTGGAGCTCACAGGATGGGAACTTCTTGTGGGAAATACTTTGTTTTGTCCCACCATTCCACAGCTTTCATGTTTGAATCGAACAGACTTGGATTTTGACCTTGCTTCCAAGACTTTCTCTGCGCTTTTCTGGCATATAACAAGAGACATTGAGTTGAATAGCTTTGAGGTAGATGGTGACAAAAACAGCCCCTATTTTTGATTCAGAGGTGCTGTATTTGCACCAAGCACTGGATATCAATCAGTTCCAGATGGATGAATGCATATTTTACAATGTGCTACATAATAAAAATCCTTACATAAAATCACTGTATTCTGTTTCACAGACCAAATAACAGTCTGGTGATGCTGTTTAGATATTAAAAAAAGAATATCTATTTGCTCATTTATTTTTGTCATTGTGTTCTTGCATGAAATATGAAGCAACTAAAAACACAACAAATCTACTGTGTAAGAGCAAAAGAAAAAATGCCTGTAAACATCGCCTGGTATTCTATACTTTTTGCCTCATATTCTGTTTGATTAGACACACAAATTAAGGAAGCGTAGGCCAATAAACACAATTCTATGTCAGTTGTTTAAAACATATGCAAATGAAGCTTTAGTGGTGAAACTTGACAGTTAGTTGGCAGCAATAGGGAGCGAAAAAAATAGCTTTGGCTTGTTTTGAGATTATATTGGCTCATTATGACTTAATTTTATGTTGCTTGGTGACATGAAAGGCAACGCAGGGAGACTGGACATGGAGACGATGATGTACACCTCGGCTCTCCACAATATAAACATAAATACTGGCCTTTCAAAAAGGAGATGGCTAAAAAAATGTATTGATTTTTTTCAAAGTGCATGGAGATTTGTTGTGTAAAAGAGCACATTTTAAATGTTTTTTGTGCAATAGGACCCATGGCGCTCTGTTTATATTGTGTATTTCAGGAGAGTTTACTATACAGTGGAGCATTTTATCGTCAAGTCACATATCTTAGCTTTCACATTAATAGTCTAAACGTTGAGTTGTACAATAAAATCATTTTACCTGGAGGGCTCATTTTAAAACAATGTATGAAAAAGGCTGTGTAGACGATTAATAATTAAAAAGAGAGTGGATACATAATGAATGCATGAAATACAAAGGGCACAGGCAGAAACATTAAGACAGAACAGAGAATAAGAACTCATGGAAAGTCCCAGTCACCTTTATGCAGATTGAAAAACGAAAGTAAAAGATCAGACGAACTTTAAAAATGGAAGAGGGAAATATAATAGACATGAGTAAACTATCCCACAGCTGCCAACAAAGCACAATTGTGCTTGGGTTTTATCTGGCGCTGTAGAAGGACAAAATTAATTGGACAGAAGATCAAAGGGGTTTGGAGGTTTGGGTTTGGAGCAGAGTAAGTGGAACGTTGCAATTCTCTGCAAAAGAAGAGCCCAGCGAAGGAACAAAAGTTCACTCTTCTCACTTTATTCAGATCTTCCAGGGGCTGAAACCACAGCATCACATGACCAACACTACCAACCACTTAACATGGTCTTAACATTAAGCGTCATGTTAAATAACTCAGTCTCTGTCATTAAACCCTCCTGATGCTACTGAATGTTTATCTCCTTCAGTAAAATTCACTGAAACGCTGTAGTCAACCAAACATGTTTCCACAGTTATTACTTTTTAGACACAGTGTATTACAAGCTTCTGCCTGACATGACTTTCATTGTTGACATGACTTTTATTGTACACTTTATGAACTCACTTTGTCTGACAGCCTCAATAAAAAAAGAAGGCGTTAGTGACGGATCTGCAGCTAATTCAGAACTAGAGATCTTGTGATCAGATCACATCGGCCTCGAAGCCTCTGTGTGTGTGTTTGTTCCCCTGGGTCATATCAGACGGCATGGAACAATAAATCAATTCAGGTTTTTCAGATTAACACCATAAATTATTTGCATCTTGTTGAATTTGAGTTTTGCCTCAAAAGGTAGCAAACTGGACACTGGACTTAATAACACTGCACTCAGTAGGAGCAGTATTATATAGTGGAAGCTATATTAAAAAAAGGTGCGAACATCATGTCAAGCTCAATAACAGTAGTTGAACAAGCAGAGAAGATGTTTGTGCATGATCTCTGTTTACATTTCTGACTCACTGAATTACACCATTTAAGTAATTTTACACCTCTAATTAATTTCATTTCCACAACACAGTATTTCTGGATATACATCATCAGCCCTACATGGTGCTGTGATGGGGCACATGTATGCGCCATTAGTGGACTAATCTGGTAAAACTAATTTTAAAAAGTGCTGCTGATACTTGGGACTGTGGGACAAGCTGCAGTTTGCAGTTTAGATTAAGGTTTTTCATTTGATTCAATTCATATATTTAGTTTTCCCCTGGTTTGATACAGTCTGTGTCAATTAATCCACTAATGAATGTGCCTGAATGGACGTTTCACTCTGGTGAAAGCGAGGCTGCTGGGAAAGCATCAAAGAGCTGTTTTCGAATGGCCAAACAACATCAGAAGAAGAAGAAAAAAATGAAAGTCTGGAAACGGGTCATAACTTTAGCCATTTTAGCGATGACTTTGAAACGACACACTGACCTGAACCATCCGTCTTTTGAAATATCAGTTAGTGAATGATGATATTACAAAAATCATTAAGAAAGGGTAAGACATGAGTCGGCAGCCAGAGGTTCCACCACCTAACTAAAACATACACTAGCATTGGGTTTCCGTGGCTTTTAAAACTAATTTCTGTCTGTGACCCTACAGTGTAGAGCAATTCATTTGTGTGGAGTGGTTGGGATGGATGGGCGGGAGGTTCCATTGAAAAATAATAGAACAAATAACAGGAATTAGTTCAGTTTGATGTGTACGAGTTGAACTTTGACCTATAGGTCTTAAGATGTGTGAACTTAAATATCACTGCCTTTGTGCTGTAAATTATTACTTTAAAATAAAACAGAGAATCATGAGACGTCTCTGTACAGTAAGTGCAAACACACCTGTCTTAACCTGTGATCTGCATGTCCTCTGATCAATGGATAATAAGAGTGATTGGAGCCATTTTATACTACTGTCTAATTCTGGGGTGAAATAACTATCCTTACAAGCTTGGAACATTGGGGCCATTCATTACCTACAGTTTCCAAAGTTGTGTGCTATGATTTTATTCAGTATTGTTCTTTTAAGAGAATCCCCCTTGTTGGCAGCACCAGAAATTCACACCATCGATCAAATGACAAGATTATTATGGCATTATATGATAATAGAAATCCAGTGTGTATTCAAACTGATCAAAATATGTATCTTTTCTTTACTAATGGGTGTCAGCCTCAGCATTAGGTTAATTATTGCCTCCAACAACAACAAATCAAAAATTTAATCAATTGCTGGCTTCGGGGCCCGTCTGAAAATTTTCCTCGATGACTCAACCCCCCCTGTTCTTCCTCACTGTGAGAAAATCATCATCAGCTCACTTCAAATGTGCCCTCAGCTATTGAGCCGTTTGATCAAAGCACCAGAACAATTAATGCACAAAACTGTTCACAGAGATGTCACCTGCGTGCTGACACCACATCCTCTGCCTCCCTTTCCATCTGTCACTCTACACTGACAGCAAGATCTCGGCTCCCTTTCCTCGCCCCCGCTGTCTGTAGCCACCAGCAGAAAAGGCGACTCATGCTGTAACTCAGATATTGATGGTTCGATTGTTAGAATAAGAAGTTGGATGAGGACAGTAAACTCATTTGTGTTTATTTTGTTACAATATGTGCCACCATCCCCCAGAAGAGTAAGTGGTTTAGTACAATCCTTTTCTCCAAAGCCAAAACCTCAGGCATGTTCTGGAGGAGCCTCGAAAACAGACACACTTAGTTTTTTCTTCTTTTTTGCCTATTTCACGCCGAGTCTGAAATCTCACACTCCATCTACCCGTTTTCTTTTATATCTATATCTCAATTGTCTCAGTTCTCTACCTGCCTTTATTCTATAAGTGTGACTTCTCCATTAAGTCTTTAGCTTTTGATATTTTTGCTTCCAAGTTGTTTCTGTTGCACCACTGAAGTGTATTTAACCCCTGTAATACCACTAAGTCTTCTAGACACTATTATAGCTGTGTTTGCAAAACGTCTACTGCTGATTATGGAGGGTAAAGCATAACAGCAGGGAGGCTAACACAACATAGTCTATAATTCTTTTTTTCTAAGGAGAATGAGACGCAGGGGATACGTGGAGAAAAAAGGTGAGAATAAAAGAAAATACAAATGCATTCAAATGAAAATAAACGGTGCGAGGTGATTCTTCCTTTCAGCGGTTAAAAACAGCAGCATTTAAAATAACTTTCAGTCCTGATACTCCACATATCTGTTCTTCCTTAAATACATTTTTTCTATCAGAATTATAAACCATAAAGCAGTTCCATGGTCATGCAGATGAACACATTTCCAATTACACTCAGTCAGACACACTTAGAGATGCACGCAACACCACTACATACTACTATTACTACTCTGTGATCCCAGTACACTGCGAGTTAAAAATGTGCTTATGTGCTATTTAAATAGATTGTTTCCAGGCATAATATACAAGATAAAGTATAAAATATATGCACCTCTTGATCTAATGTATGTAATGTATTGTTGTAGTGCTCCCCACCACACACCTCCATTTAGCCACACTGTGCATTATGTTAATCTCATGAAGAAGAAAAAATGCAGCACCCTGAGGAAAAATATGCTTTTAATTCTACTCATGTGCAAGTGGAGCAAAGGCTAAATTTCTTTTGTCAGTTGTTATGTTTATTAAGTGAGCTATGCAGATTTAAAGAGGGGGGGAAGCACAGAGGCTAGAGGAGTTTCTCTATTTGTCTACAGTAAAAAAAAATGTAGATCCATCAGTTACTTCCATTCATGCACACTCACAGACACACAAAGAATGCACAATATGGCTGTGGACAACAACCTGACACTGTCCAGAGCATGTTAGCCTCCTGATCCACAAAGTCTGGACAGCTGGTAAGTGAGTGTGTCTGTCATTATCGGACATCAAACCAGAGGAAATCTGAGGTCGAAACTAAATTTACTGGAGGGCATTATTGACCACAGCCTTCTGTCTTTCTTGTCAATGCGCACATTTCTCGACTGCCTCTGCCTCTCATTCTTTCTGTCTCTCTCAAAGAAACTCATGCGCTCGACTCTATCAGCCCACTCCAATAACAACTCCAGTTGGCTCTAACTTGGGACTCCTCAACCTCTGCAGCTTTCTAAAGTTTCACATTGGCTGCATGTGTATGTGCAACACTCTGTGTGTACATCCTGTATGGATATACTTTGCAGTGCTGCAGTGATGAACTGTATTATACCCACAGTTGTGCAGAAATGTGCATTACCACCAGATTTAAGGTGTCAGTAAAACTACAGCTGAATATGAATGTCCTTGCACAATACACATACAGATTTTATGAGCAACACGATACAAATACTGGTAAAGGCTTCTCAGTGCTGTCAAAACAGCCTCTATTCTTCGTCCTTTGAGAATCTGATCTATGTTGACATGATTGCATCATATGTTTTCTGCAGATCTGTCAGCTACACAGATGTTGTGAGTCTCAAAAGCCCTCACATCCTCACATCCCAGAGCTCTAAACTTAAGATTCACCTGTTGATGAGTAGGCCGCTGAAAACAGTGCCATGTTCATAAAACCAGTCTGAAAATACTTTTCCTTCAATTTCAATTTATGGTGGAGTTAGGCGTTAAGGACGGCAATCTGTGGCCATTAAGGGATGAGCACCAATACTTGATTTGGTCGTGGTATTCAAATGATGATTGATTGGGGGCCAGAATGCAAAGAAAACATTCCCTGTCAGTGTGCCTGAGCAGAGTTAGAGATTCATCAGATCAAGCTCTGTATATTTCCCACTGTCTTCCTCTGTGCAGTGCTGGTGAAGCTCTGCCCACTGCAGCCTCAGATTTCCACTTCTTTGCTGACAGGGACACGTATCAACTTTCTTCAGCTCAAATCATTCTAGCCCTTCTCCTCTGACCTCTCCCATCAACATGGGGTTTCTATTATGGAGCCGACGCACACTGGATATTTTTTCTCCCCCTACATTTGATGTAAACTCCAGAGACTTCCGTATGAGAGTCTCAGGAGATCAGCCGTCTCAGAAATAATCAAACAAGCACACTGGGACCAACAACCATTTCATGGTCAAAGCTCCTGGGATCATGTTTTTTTCCTTCACTCTGATGTGTGAAAATTAACTGAATCTACTGACCTGTATCTGAATGATTTCATGCATTACACTTCCACATTATTCGCTGCTTGGTTAATTGCATTGATAAGCAGGTGTACAGACCTGTAAACTTCTTGACGAGAGTATGTGCATATACAGTAAAATGTGAATATCTATACTTGTCTGTGTGTGTCTGTGTGTGTGTCTGCGTGTGTGTGTGTGCACGCGCTTCCAGTCACCTGCTGTTCTCCAGTAATGGAGAACATGTGGTAATAATAGTGATCTATCACAGCGATGGCTTGGCACTGCCAACCACAGTGAGAGCAGAAGCTGCAACAGCATGGGACTGCAGAGATGACAGTGGAACAACAATAGAGAACTTAGAGCCGAGTCAAACAAAGAGAAGGGCTTCTTCTCCTCCTCCTCAAGAGGATAAAAACACAGTCAGCCTGCAAACTCACACTCTCAGACAAATGCATTTCCTGAAGTCACAGAGTCTGGGGACTTTAAAAAGTTATGCTAATTATCTTAAACTCTCCTAAAGAAAAGTCTAAATGTTAACATGTGGGTCGCCTGTAGCTGAGATTTTGCAATGCATACACAAACGGTTCTTGGACTTGCACACTGACGCACATAAATACACACAATAGTTATATTATAAGTTGACAAGCACCACCCGCTGACCTTCATCTGGATAGCTTATCTAGCCAAGGAAAAATACATTACCACATTCACAACACAAACAGCAAATATCGTGGTCATTTGTGGGGGCTGGTTTATCGCACAATGGATTTTATTTGTATCACAGCCAGAATCAGCTGTGTAGAAATATAATTCCATGCTTTTTGCTGCCACAAAAATACAACTACTGGCTCCTTATTTGTAGCTACAATGTTTATCGTTGATCGCCACACAGCATGTGAACAAAAGCTACAACTGGAAAAAGGACTCTCATCTAGGTTGCTGCCTCATATGTAAATAATAGAAAAGCTCAGCCTTTTCTCACATTAAAGTAAATCCATGTGATAGAGCACATGGACATTGTAAAAATAAAACATTGTTTTCTAGAAAATACATGTATTTGCAACTACACTGCCAAAGCCCATATGTGGCTCATTTAAGTGATTCAGGTGGTTAACGTGGTGACACTGGCTATTACGCATCCCACAAAATGTATTTGCAGCTGCAGTTTAGTTTTACAAAAACATTATTTTCCAGGAGACTGAGATGCTCCATCACCCCTAATACTGAAGCTGATGAAGCATGGCTTATTATTACAGTATTACCACATGAATTTTCATTGCAGTTTTGATTCACTGATGAAAGCAAAACGCAAGGTCAAACAATCTCGTGTTTAGTTTGCGGAATAACTTAATTACTTAATCAATGTGTAAGTGTTGCGTCAAGACACACCCACATCACAACACAACACCGCTGTGGGAGAATGACAACACTGACAGCAGCTCCTGTTCGAAATCAATGGTCTTTTTCATCAGAGGAAAATGCACCGTATTCCCCTGGACCCCTCTTTTCAAAAAGAACAGGAATGAGGAATAAAAGCCAGAGAGATCAAATCAAGTGACTACTGGTTGAGCTCCAATCACATAGGTGACCCAAGTCAAGGCAATCCATTAAAGCAGCACGTGCATTTACTTCCATCTAACAGCATCTCTCTGACAAAGAAAACGTTGCTTTCATCCATTATGTCCCTGAGGTCTTTATACAGGCTTAGAAGTTTGAGAGACAGAGCTGCTCTACACCTCTCACTCCACATACTCGCTTAACGCTTGTTTCATTTTTTATTTCTTTCACTGTCAGTCTGAGCTGCCTTCATATTCTCTCATTTCCCACCTTTTCTCTTTTAGTCTCTCACTTGTCCTCTGTGTCATTTCATTTTTTGCCCTTCTCTTGTTGTGACTCAGTTCTCATTTTCGGCATATGCTGGCTCGCCCATACCTCGACCTCCTTCATTACCCGCCATCGCCCCGGCTTTCACAGCTCAAGTCTTGATCACCTGATGAACCACTATTTTTGGAATGTCGTTAGTATCTGATGTTGTGGTTCCACTGCGAAAGCAGAGTTCAATTAGACTCAGACTAAAACAAAAGCAGTGTAACATGTAAAACTGTCAGTTCTATTATGAACATGTTCAATAAGACAATCACAACATATTATGACTGTAAAGAAATTAGACTCTCTCTGACAGATGAAAATATTTTTGCTGTCATCTGTCTAGCAGGTCATGTTGCACTTTTAAGAAGTGGAATTCAAACTGTTTGTGATAATACAACTACACTACGATGTGTATTGTACAATTTACATTACATCCTGGTGTGCTCATTTCTTTCTAGCCATGTTGTGTTTGATTCTTTTTCCTGGATTCTGTCTCAGGCAGGCATTTCAATCGCAGGAGGGGGGTGACAAAGTAAGCACTTAGAGCAAAGAATGGCTGCAGCACTGATCGCACCTTTGTTGTTAGTTTTCAAAATAAATTTGGAGGCTCAGGTGTCTGGCCAATTAAAGAAAGGTAACACTTGAGAACAACTGAGCCCCATCACTTACATGCAGACCATTACTAACTGAGCAGAAGCTGAAAAAAGCATTGTTGAAAAGGAAACAAGATGCTTTTATGCTTTTACATTCTTTTGTTCTTTCAAAGTTACCCTTGATGTGAGCTGAAATTAACTGCACAATATATATATATTTTTTTTTGCAAAATTTTGAAAAAGAGCTCTTTAATGCACAAGGTTGTATGACAGAGTTGAACGGGACCATGGAAAGTGCAAACCTTCTCGTTCTTGACTTGGAGCTGTATGACAAGCTACAGGATAAAGAGAGGGCAGTATTGAGGTAAACCTGAATGCAAAAAGCTGTTATAATGGAGCGCTGTGCTAAGAACCTTCATACCTGTAAAAATGCTGCTTAGGGTCAAATATCTGTGGAAGGTGTGTGAGGTTTTGTAAAGACCAATTTCAGAAATTCTGACATGTCACAGAAGATTAACGCATGTGGATGGATGTTTCCATTCAGCTTCCCTAATGCCAGGACCTTGCTATTGTGCATTCTGCTTGAGGCCTGTGGCTTAGTGGTACACTCATACCGAACTGAGCCATGGTTAATGTTATTAGGTACACCTGTGCTTTCCCTGCTGTTAGTTCAAGTCAAAATGTAACAACTGAGCCCATTATGACAAATATTTAACCTTTATTTTGTCGCTGGCCCTCATCTAGCAGTTGCAGGAAATATGGCAGGAACACAGGGAGACATTGGATAGCCTACAGAGCAACAAAATCTCTGTCAGGAGGTTGTGGTGGATGGATGAATCAACAGAACAGGAATTTCACACAGTAGACCAAATGTTGTTTCCAGTATGGTTTATGAATACCTTTATATAGACTTTATGTCTATATCATGTCTTGTGATTGTAACTATATGACCATTTATTTTAACCAAACAAAGTAGTTCTTGTGCCTAAAAGAGCCAAGACTGTTAATTACTGTAACCATGGAGACAAGGATTTGACACACCACTCCATGTGTTTACTGCAACTCTAACAACGAAGGGCTGCAAGACTAAGCTATTTCAAGAAACACTTGACTGGGTTGTACCGGAGGAACTGAAGAAATGACCTGTACTGTTGTTCAGGTTGGAGGAAAAAAGATCAATTTCTCTGTGATCACTGGACTTTCTCAAAAACTGTTTAGAGCACTCCTGGCTTTCAACAAATGTGATACTGACCCATATAAGATATTACAATTCTCTTAATTCTGATTAAAGGACAAATAAAAACTGAGGGTTACACAGAGACAGCTGAGCTCCCCGCAGGCTTTGCATTCAAAATGTTGGCTATATAAAAGATACGAGTGGGATGAGAATGAGAGAATGGATTAGTTATCCAGGAAAAACTTAGATTAAACATAAACAAAAAAAAACCTGTCATTGTTTAGCTAGCTACTAGGTAAAAATCATTTAAGGACAAAGCAAGAATTGACAAATGGAGGTGTCAAAATGACACTATAATGTAACTCAGTCCTTCAAGACAATCTAACAGCACAAATATGACCTGTCTCAGTAACAATAAAGAATGATGCTTTAGCTGTATATGCACTGATGGATGTAATGCTGAGGCATGATCACACACCCTCATACACCCTCTAATATACACATCTAATGTATCCAGAGATATAATGTAACACAGTGTAATATTTCCACATTTTTGTCACACATCCTCATTTCTAACCATCGCACAGGTGAATATATGGAATTCATTATTCAGACCTACTTCCAATAATGAACAAAAAGTTTCTGTTTTAATGAGCCTTTTGGACCTGAGGGCCTGTTTTTGTGGATTTAAACTTACAGTTTGCTGAAGGTTTTATGGGCCTGTCACCACTGATCCACCTCCATTAGTCCCTGTGTAAAGTCTGGGGAGTAGAAATCCAATAGACTGTCTAGAGAATGTTCATTTTACACAAGTTGGCATGCATATCTGATTAGTCTCTTGATTAATAGTAGTAGTTATAGTAATAATACTTATAATAAACTACTCACTGCTGAGACCTTATACTTCATAGCATGCAGTACACAATGATTTGAGTAGATGACACATCACAGGATGGATGCTGACATTTTTGCTGGGATTTTTTGGCACCGTCACCTTTCTATTCACTGTGCTGGCAAGTTAAGCTCTCTGGTCTGGAGTCACCTCCCTCTTGGCTCTCCAAGGAGGAAATTGACCTTCCCACCCAACACTTAGAAATGCACAGTCACTGTCTACTTTGCCACAAAGTGCTGCAGTCTCATCACATCTTATTCAAGAATAACTTCTCAGCAACCTCTACCCATTTAATCATATTCTATTTAATCACTCTAACCACACCATATAAATCTAACTAGTATTTCTGCTCAACTCCTATTCTGTCTCAACTTTACAATTCACACCTCATTGATATTGCACTATAATCATTCCACCCTTACTGATTAGGGAAAAAAATGGAGACGCTCCTCTAAACTGAGTAAAATCTCAACCAGCTGACACTAAGTTACTCTCTCTGTTATCACTAAAAACCTATTGTTGTTACTGAGCATTAAATTCTCTTTATTAAACTCCACATTATTACAAAAGCCAGTTTAACGCTTGTTCCTCAGTTGTGGCTGAAGGGAATCTTGTGTCTTTCCCAGTTTACCCAAAGGCTGATAAGATTTAGGTTCTTATAATTTACAAAGCCACAAATACCCACACTCCTGCTTCGTATGTTCATTGAAAAATGAAAAAAATAACCTTGTCAGTGATGTACTAAAATTAGACAAATGGAAAAAGCTAATTAAGATAAAGCAATATTTTCATAACACTGCATTTACCAACAGAGAATTAATTTTAGTGGTTTTAATGTACAAAACCAACAGTGCCACTGGCAATGTGAGAACAGATCTGTTATTAAAAAAATCTTTGTCTTTGTACCGTTGCCCTTGTCGTCATTGCCCCATGATAAATCTGTAAAACTCTTTGGAAGTATGAGACTAGAGAATAATACAACTAATACATTTTATTAAAAAAAAAAAATAATATAAATTAATTAAAGTAGTATAGTTTAGTAATATGTGATGTTGGGACAACTTATTTTGATTAAAAAAGGGAGGGTTTTTTTGTCTCTTTTTCAGTTTTTCTCTGTTGTTCTTTAGTTTTTTTACTCTTCTTATTCTCATGTTGTTTTACCGTGTTACATGAAATCATATAATTGACTACAAATGGCACATGACTGCTGAGGACATTTTGTGCATAATGCCAGTTGTTTTAAGCTTTTGTGTGACATTTAACAGCATTTGGTTTAGGTTTAAAGGGAACGTTGATGGTGTGATTTCAATTAGCAATGATAACATGCAAAATTATTTATTCATATACACTTGGAAAAGTTGAGCCAAGAGACAGGCAGTCTGTTCTAACTGTCCACGCCTCTCTCATTACAATCTCTAGTTTCTCAGTTTCTCCCCTTGATTTTAACTGTATCTCTCGTTTTGTTCGTCTCTCACATTCTTAAACTTGCCGTAAACTACTAATGATGGCAACAGCCTTGAGCAGACTTCTCAATGACAGAACTAATGAGAGGGCTGCTGCAACAATAGCACATGTTAGCGTATTTGCATTATGCATTATGTATTCATGTTTCTGCTCTGACTGTCTTTTGCACATTACATGTTCAGCTCTGAAGCACTTCACCCTTTTTCCCCAGCTTTCCTCCATCACTGTCTCCCACTCTTCCTTCCCGCCTTCTTCTCTCCTTCATTCTCCAACAAGGTGACGTGTCTCCTGAAGGACGAGTGTGGCCCAAAGAGTATGATGACCACCACTAGCTGTACCCGCTGTCTCTTTCACCGTCTGCTGACCTGGCTGCCTTTCACCTACCTGTGTTATACTGTACTGTACTCCCCCTATTTCTAATTCCTCATTCCTCCTCATCCTCCTTCACTCTTTCAGTCTTTCATTCCCTTCTCTCACCTCGACATCCCTAATTCCACCTTCCACCAGCTGTTGGAGTCTCCTAATAGCTGTCATGTTGATATGGATGCGCTACGAACCTTTTTGTCTCACACCTTGCAAATGTGACTCATTAAAGTGGAGGGTGGGGTAGGGGTGAGGAAGGTGACAGGATCCAGCACCAAGCTGCTCCATTTGCCTGCGTCCTCACTAATGAGTTGCTGACAAGCCGATGCCCGGAACGTCCGTACAAGGTGGTCATAAATGTATAATGGCATTAAGAAGCGCTTGATCACGACAAGTCCAAGGTGTTTCACGGTACATGGTGGACATGAGTTGAGACATGACAATGAATATGATTAATAACTTGAGGAAGTCGAATCAAAGCCAATGGTTTCATGTTGGCACAAATGAAACCAACACGCGCTCTAGAACTGAATAGAATTTGCTCTCATCCAGTTGTACATGGTTGGCACAATTCATACATTCAGAGCAACACAGAAATGACTACATAATGATGTAATGGTGCAGTCTCCACATGGACAGATGTGACAAGCACGTACAAACCCAATGAACAGTGTCACACACATCTGCCAATCACATTTAGAGATACAGAAATGCGCACAAACTGATGCAATTGTGCAATCTCCACAGCGCACACAAACGCATCAACGAAATTTTAAAAAAAGACCATCTGCTTGATTTCTCTTTCTGCCAAATTTCAAAGAAACTTGTGATTCACTTTCAACCACCTGAGACAGACAATAAAGCACAGATGTAGGCATTCACACCCACATATCCAGACACACAAAAGCTAATCATGATTCTGAAATGATCATTTACCAGAAAATTGTCCATTGTTCAGGACGTGTGGTAGTTATGAAAGAGACAATGCCGTTCATCGCCGAGATTAAACACAAGCTCGAGCAAGCAGTTGCCCCAAATCATACCTCAGCAAAGGTGTGACAAATTAGCCCGAACAAACAGTGAAAGGAGAGCAAGAAAACAATGAAAGAAAAAGACAGACGAATACACACAATGATGGAGAGTAAGAAATTAGAGGAAAGAGAAAGAGCCTATTGATGCTTCATTACACATCTCACAATAGAGGCATGAAAAAAAGACCAGAAACACCTTCAAAATTAGCAGCCACTTTGCTTCCCAGTGTAAGAATAATATATTTTTTCATCTCCTCTTTTCAGAAATGATTTTTTAAAAAAAGCAGCCGAATGAATATGTGTAGAGGTTTGATATTATTGGCAGGGTGCCATTCAGCAGACACGCAAACGGTAGCTTGATGGGAAATCAAAATAAAATCAAGTTAAAGCCATCGAAAGCCTATTAAGCTTGGATTTAACTTCAGCTTGTCAGAAGCAGTCACACTGATGCAATCAGGTTATTTTGCCTGTTAAGACACAAATAATATGACTATGCTTTTCTTAGAAAGGTAATCAAGTCATTGCTGCAATAAACATTACTGTTTTTTAATGTCAAACGCTATGGGCTGTTAAAGTGCACATGAAAAGAATGGGGGGAGAGGTGAGAACCAACACAGATTAACACAGAGGAGACTTACCTGTTGATGTTCGTGGAGGCCAACGGGGAGCATGGAGAAGAAAAGAGAGAGATGTTCTTCAGGACAAATATCACAAACTCAGCCCATTAATTTGAACAGATGACATATGAAGATTCTGAATAATTCATTATTCTGACAATTACTGTTATTCCATGAGTATTCACATCCACATTCAGCATTGTTGTGCTTTGACACAAATTGCAAGAATGTATCGTGCCTCTCTAGATTTATTGTACAAAGGAGTGGCAAGATGTGAAATGATTTCAAGACAGAAACTTTACCCTTCAGTCTGACAAACGTTTGCTGCAACCTTCCCATTTTTTTAAATTTTTTTTTTTTACTGTAAAGCTGCTTAATTAAACGCAGTTAAAGAAATTCCAGGATCAAGGTCAGCAAGGTGCAGGTTTATATCTTCTTGCCCTGCTGCAAACTCTAACCTCACAAACTGTATTTAATGTTGACAACGTTCAGAGATAACTGTTGGCTGCTGCCTTCTACAGAGACAAATCTCAGCACAGCTGCCTGCAGTACAGAGCGCTCATTTAATCCTGCCATTAAAAGCCAATCTGCAGCTCCAGACTTCCTCTCCTGACTTCATGTGGTCAAATCTCAGTTTTTGTTCGCCCTGTTCAAAGCAGGCAAGAAGCTCTTTATTCAAATAAAATATATTCATTTTAACTCTAAATGGGGGAGTTTTTTATTTGCAATGAAAGAGAGTTATCCGGTGGAAAAGTACCAGCATTAATGTGCTGACTTCACACAATGCTGTGGCATCCAATCTTGATTTTCTCTTGCTTTTTTTTTATTATTTTATCTAGGATTTAAAAGCCTCCAGCAGCTTTCTTTTACCTATGAAAAAGACCAATATTCATCTCTGCTTGACACACGTAATTCTTTTCTTCAGTATAATAAAACAGTACAAATGATTGAATATTAGTAGAAAACACGTCTCAACCTGGGTCAACCAGATGCTGTTGCCTCCATTTTATGTGATTTTATTAAGAATCTTCCTGCAAAAATGGCCAAGTAGGTAGTGTGTTACCATGGTGATGTGCTCATTAACAGCTGCTAAGCTTCATTACTTCCTGGTCATCAGCCCAGTGACACTGATCCCACACAGGGACAGAAGCACAGTATGCAGTCACACACTCACGCTCTCACACACACCCACATACATGCAGATTTGTCATCTTGAAAATTGACACATAGCAACTGGTCCTCTTCAGCTCACATCTCTGCATGTTGTCAAAGAGTGTGTGTATTCACATCTCTGTGTGAAATATGCAGGGCACTGTGGACTTATTAGCAGCCCTCTTAAGGTGGAGTTTCTATTCGGTCAAACACAAATCAAAACCTAAGGCAGGAAATTGCACAAGATGTTTATATGTAGACCATATATATATATATATATAGATAGATAGATATAGATATATAGATATATATATATATATAGATAGATAGATATAGATATAGATAGATATAGATATATAGATATTGATAGATTAGGTTTTTCAGGTTGATCTTCCTGTTTCCCATGTTTCTCCTAATTGCTTCCTCCAATTAAGAAAGTCTGGTTTCTATAGCCTGGAGACCAGAGCAATTATCCAGCACATGTTTATTTGTGAGTCTCAGACAGATTTCCATTCATGCTGAGACAGGTCAGACCAATCACACCCAGTTATCTAAATTGGGGCAGGTTTGATATGATGACAAGGAGAGGAGCGACGCTGAAGCATTTCTGCATTTTCATTGAACAACTGAAATGACTGGCGCTATTGCAAGAGGAGGTCTGTTAAATCTGCACTGCGGTTGTTGATAAGAAAGATGAGTTTGCCGCACTACAAAGAGGATTTGGTGAAAGTTTAATGAACGCTGTAGTCTGTTTACATATTTCTGTCACTCTGTGCTTCATCACACATTTCAGTGCTCTGATTGGTTCTGGGTCTATCCACTTGCGTCCTGAGGGATTTTTGTCTGTGACTGTTGATAATGCCCCCTTTGCAATCAAAAATTAACTCAGCATTTGTGCCTGGCTCTGGAACCTCTCAGCCAGGCTATTGTTTCTCATGTTTGTGCATTTTAAAAAGCCATGACATTGGAGAGGGCTGAGGTTTTGTTTTGTTTTTTTTCAAAGCATGCAAATGCAGTGAATGCAGATTTCATTTTAAAGTTATAAGAAAGACATGATTTCTCCTGTATAAGCCACTTCCATAAGTCAAAGGCTGATGTGTAGACAACTGCTCCACAACATGTTACCAAGTTAAAAAAAGGAACTTCTGGCTGCATTATTTACTCGGTACACATCTAACAACACAAGTATTGAGGAGCCAAACTACTGAGGACAGTATGAGACATATGATACAACCTCCATTGTTCCTTTCTGTGTTGCAATGTCAGAAATCGTGCTCCCCTGAAATCATCACCACCACCACATGGAGCAGCTTGTTATGTTTTAGTAAATAACCTCCCCAGAGTACAGACATTAATTAAAGTGCAGGAAATTACCTACATGTGCATCTAAAGATGACAAATACAAGGACAAACTGACATGAAGCATCTTAGTAAGGTGTTGGGCCAAAATAGCTCCTTGGCTTTGATTCTACAAGTCTCTGTATCTACTCTTCCAAAAGATATTTCATTATTTGGTGTTGATGATGATGGTGGTGGAGAGTTCTGTCTAATACATTGGTCCAAAGTCTCCCAAAGGTGTTTAGTCCACAGCATAAAATTCACATCATTTTCATATCTATCAAAGCATTCAGTGACCCCTCGCGCACCCTGTGGATGGGAGCAGGGTGGGAGAGAGAGGGAGAGTGTGGGAAAGTGTGGTGTCAGGAGAATGTCAGGAAAAAGAAAAAGGAAATACATGTTAAGGCCAAAAGTTATGTCGGAAGCGTTGTCTTCAACGGATGACAGAGTTTGAAAACTAGCCAGTAATGCTCCATCTCTCTTTTTCTGTGCCATTTCTCCCTCTCTGCCCTTGGAATGAGAAACAGACTCTGACAGGGGATAGATGGATAGCATAGATGGATGGATGGAAAGAGGGATAGAGGGATAAGCAGAGGGCTGGCCTCTTATTCCCATTGCAGTGTCAGCTCTGCTATCAACTCATCAAAACCGCTGACACACTGCTGACGTCCCTCTCTTTTCTACCTCTGTCCATATTCCTCTATGTCCATCCATCCAGCCATCCATCCATCCATGTCACCTGTCCATCTAACTGCTTATATCTTTCACTAAAACTCTGTATGTATGCATGTATGTGTACTATCTGTCTATCTATCTTTCTGTTCTACAGAGAAACAGAAAAGGAGTTGATGACAAAGTGGATGTAATGACAGGGAAAAGGTATGAGATAGAAGAGAGATTTACATAAAAACATGAACTAGGAGTGAAAACACAAAAGTGGAGGGGTAAAGAAGGGGGGGAGTGAATCTTCACAAGCTGACAGTGATATTTCGTGCATAGCTAGGAGAGTCAATGGAAAGTACTCATCAGAGACCACACACATTCAAATGCACACTCAACACATGGGCCTTCTCTCATTCATCTCTTTCAGTTTTGGTCTCATTCTTGATTTCTAAACTACCATTTAACATGTTAACCCAGAGTACTGGGGCTTTGGGTTGTTAATTACCCATATTTCAGACTAAACATATGATACTATTGGTTGATTTTCCTTATTTGCTAATTTATCTATGAAATGCATTCAGTTAATGTGTCCCTGGTATGGATCCAAAGTCCATGTCATGAACTCTGAGTTACTAGTATGTAGGGAAATATAAATCTCAATCGTCATCTGAAGAGCAAAGTAATATTTGAATCATCAAAGTCAGCATTGATTCTGACGACATCTGCTGTATTTGACTTTACATGGCTATGAACTCTGGATAATTTCCTTTAAAAAAAAATCAGTGTGGATGCTGACTGACAGTGAGGGGACAAACTTACTCAATGATCTGACAATGGGACCCTTACACACTTGACATGAATGAGCCTAAGCCATATACAGTCTATGGTCTGTCAGGCTGGGAACACAAGGGCTCAATTCCCTCCCACCTCTTAGGCCCTGAACCCTGACTGAGTTCAACAACGCCAACGTTGACTGAGTGACTGAGTGAGAGAGCGTGAAAGGGTCCAGATGCTGTGATAGGAATGGGACAGGACCACGACATAAACTGACCTGACGATATGACAGTGGGACACTCACACACTCAATGTGAACGAGCCTAAGCCATATACAGTCTATGGTCTCTAAGAGACCGGACTGTAACTCAGTCATTAACGTGACTGACCAGGCTGGGGACACAGGAGCCCAATTCCCTCGCCTCTTAGGCCCTGAACCCTGAATTCAACATCTAAAATGCCGTGATAGGAATGGGTTAAGTACCAGGACCATGGGTCTGGGACTGTGCCCGACCAGGACAAGGACCATCAGAACCGGAACCGGCACCAGGACCAGAACCAAGACCAACA
>OMNW01030631.1:17811-32201 GCA_900303245.1 Selene dorsalis | reverse complement strand
ATGTCGGGAATATTACACAATATATACCAAACAAAAGAAAAGGTTATGAGAAATAAAAACCTGACGCATCTCATCCTCATTTTTTCTGGACCTCTCAGTCAGTCAGTAGCTGTCAGGAGGTCTCTGAAGTTAAGTATTAAGACTAAAAGCTACAGCAGTAAGTGGAGCTCGAGTTGGATTGTGTTACTATTTCCGAGGTTAAAATGGACTTTGATGCATAGTTTATAAAGTGCAAATATGTTATTTCCTGTTTCCTACCTTGTTAATAAGCCTGTGACACTTAGATTTATCTGGGGGTTATCTTGGGGGTCCTGACTCCTGGTTAGGAACCAGTGTGTAGAACATAACTCATGAGAGTATAACTTCTTCTTCACTCATCTTAACTAATGGAATAATTTTGGTTCCAATGTGATACAAGTCTATCAGTGGATCTTAATTCTTTAATTAGCCCAGCAGGGACACCTCTGTGTCTGTGCAGTGATATCCCCCAAGCTCTGTTTGTTGATGTGTCAAGAGCAAACACCTCGCTCCTCTGCCATATTTTGACAATGGGCCTGTGTGTGTGGCTGACTGGCGTTTAACAGACTCCCCTGCTGGCTGTGTTGTAGACACAATAAAGGAACCATCAGACGTGGCAGAGGGGGATCTGACTTCTTCTCCACCCACACACAGAGCATTTCTCTGCTGCAGTCTGTCTTGTGGGTTGAAAAGTTTCACAAATCATGTTAACAAATATCCCAGCCTGGGTATCTTGTGGTTTTTCACTCCAGAGTACAAGGAGGAGAGCGCTTTTGTTGTGGCCGCGGAGATTCAAGATGATCTTTGAGAATGCTCTGAGCATGTGAAAAGTATTTGTAGCCATAAAGAAAGGCCAATTGGTATTAATGGTGTGGCATGCAGTGGAGGCCACGGGAAGTGTGTTTGAATCTGTGTGTGTATGTGTTTGGTCTGGGTCAGTCAGACACACTTGTTTCCCAGTAGGATGGATCTGATGGGGGCCACAGGGCAAGGAGCAGACAGATTCATCAGAGTAGTCAGCTCAGGGTGTCCGGTATCCCAGAGTGCAGTGCTGCAGCTGCCAGGCCTGCACTGGCAGCCATGATGGGCTCCAGGTGGACAGAAAGGGAGCTTCAGATATGGGACCTTCAGTCAGAGTGCTCTACTTTGAAATGCTGCAGTCTATCTGTCTGTCTGTCTGTTTGTCATTACTAATGAATATTACTTTTTGATAAAAAATACTGTAATGTATATTAATATGTACAGTATATGAGACTTTATATTTGAAATATTCATTAATGTACAGTCCGTCAAAAAGTATTAAATCATGATTAAAAGAAAGTCTCAAAACTCATTTTCTAATGTACATGTACACATGAGCCAACATGTATGATCGGCAAAGGATGTGTGAGAGAATATATTGAAAACTGTGTCGGTAAATTTAAAGTTCAGAGTTTCTTAGGTAAAACTCCAAAATGTTTAGAAAAGCCCTGTGCATTCATTTTTTATGCTCACAGTGTTTCTTTATCAGTGTAGGTAAAAAGTATAAATACACAAGCCACTTGTTAGTTTGTCTGCGGCGCAAAAATTTTTCTTAGATCCTTATCACATATTTGAAAAATTACCTCTAGCAGAGCTTACTCATAATAGATTGTTGTCTCTCTGCTCGTTCTCTCTGGGATGCCTTGTTAAATCCGGAAATTTGTGACAACTTTGATTTAGGGGTGTTTGGACTGAAACAGCAGAAGCTCCTCTAGCAATCAATCAAATCAAACTGAAAGCAGTTATTTTTGTAACCTGACGTGCATCGCAAAGGTAAGAAGGCAAACCTTTAAATACATCACTTCATTCAGTTCTGACACAACTCCACTTATCATGGAGCAATTTTTCTTCCTCACACTTTCCCCATGGTGATGTACAGTACAGTCACCCTGACCACCAACTGCTGTGAAGGAAAATAATAAAGCAAATCATGAGCAAATTAGTCAATAAAGAGTAAATTATGTCTGACAGCTAATAAATTTGATCTCTGAAGCCGTAACCCTAGTGAGACATAGAAGGGACAGCACGGGTGACCTAACATTTTCCTTTTACTTGTTGTGGAGGCACAAACCTCGCCCTCTGGTGAGGAACACAATACTACAGAGGCTTACCGAGGTTTTGAGAATTTATTACAACATTTTGTCTTACTAAGGGAACAACCAGTAAACAATGGCATCAGCTGATGACATCAGCTACAACTCAGAGTAGCAGCTGACCCTTATTGATTAACCATAACCATTGCTCTGTTTCTGAGGTGATTAAACAGATTTTAATTAAAATTCTCCCTTAAACTTTGATGATTGAATTTGAACTAAAAAAAATATATAACATAATTAGTAAAGGATATTGTGCTGAACAATTTTTATTTCCTGTAATGATCCACAACCCAAAGGAAAAGGGAGGGAATGAGGGTACTAACCTCTTAGTTTGCCAACAAAATTACACCATCCTTGCAGCTCTCTGTTATGGGGCTAACCCTGTTGCTAGCCAGGCCAGCTGGTGATAGACACTGATTGTTAAGAGAACATTTTTATTGCAAAAAAAAAATCATCATACATACTAGGGCTGACAGATTTTATGTTTGCAAAGATAACTTTTAAATGGTAGCTCATTACTACAATTAATGTTTCTTTTGATTCCTCAAATATGGAACAAATCTTCAATTTTGACTTCTAGTTGTTCATCTATTTATTTTACAGTAGGCCAATTATTCATCATTATCATAGGACTATTATTTTATTTATTTACTTTTTCAAACTAGAACTCACATTAGATTAATCAGAGTCCTTGTGATGTGACTGGTGTTAATCATTTTGAAGTATATTTGCAGTGAAATGTGAAATTATTCTGCATGATTATGAGAAGTTTCAGGCCTCCATAAGCTCCTCTCAGCTGTGTGAAACGAGACACATTCAGAGACAAGACACCTGTCTGGCAAATGGGAAATAGAGGCAGCAAATCTCAGAGGCAGCCCACATTGAACAGCTAATTAAAATGAGAAGCACCGCGGTAGTGTCTCAGGTAAAATCAATAATAACTTAAACAAACAACTGTGACATTTGCAGCATCAAGGATGTCCTGCAGAACGACTTATGGCAGGATTAGGGATTCGGCAGGTTTTCTCATCGGGCAGTTTTTAGCATAATAAAGCAGCGGAATGAGAAAACAACATGGGACCAGGCCAGACGATGTTTACTGACTGCGCTGCTCATGATGCTCAACTTCCTGCTCCTCCTGTGCAGGTGCTGAGAGATGTCTTGTAGGTGTAAAATGTGATCATTGTTCTCTCTAGCTTGTCTGTGCTAATCACGAGCAACTGAAAATAGCATTTAAATAGTTAATATTGAGTCAACATGAATACAACAACACATGCCTGAAGGCCAAAAACTCAGTAAGCCAGACTTAGTGCTACCTCTCTGTACCCAGACACATCCAGAGAACACTTTGATCCAGATGGGACAAATATGTTTCAGTGGGCCAGCAGTTGAGCTACCCAAGATTAAAACCTCAAAATTTCAAATCCTCTAAAAGCATTTTTGGTGAAATGGAAATCCAAATATTTGTCACAAAAAACCCGCACTGTCTCGTTAGAGGCTTTTTGAAGTCTTCTGGGAATTGTTTTGTAGTCTCTTTTAAAAACTTAGAATGACTTTTTAGGTGACTTGACTGTATGTTTCACTTTTTATACAAACAAGTCCCTTCTTTTTTTGGTCTCTCCTTGCTTCTGAGGAAATTATTTATCTCTATGGAGTCTCACCAGCTAAACAGTGGGTTTGAGTTTTTTTACTTGAGGGGACGACATATAAACATTGAGCTGAAAGATGCTATAAAACTCTGTGAAGCTGAGAGAAGCTGCACAATAAAACTAAATATAGCAATACTGTATCATATATTTGATATAATATTTCTAAGAGTGAAGTTAAAAATTCATGTCACAACTAAATTAAAAAATTACAAATTGAGTTTTGAATATTACCACCACTTGATTTACTAAACAAGGGATTGCTGCTGTAATGATGAATGAACAGGGCAAAGACGGTAGATTAGTGGCTTCTGCTATATCTAGTGCATATAACACCAACCTGCACTGCGATGAATAATGAAACAGCCCTAAAAAAGGCAGGCTATACACTTCCTTAAGCACCAAAAAAAATCACATTCTGCTCTACAAAGCTGCGTTTCTGCAGTTTTCTATGAAAAAACTGACTGTTAATCACCTCTATGTCTTCACCTTCAGGGAGATAATAAAAGCAAAAGAAAAAAAAAATGGTGCTACATTAAAATACTGTATCGTATTTTATGACATTTCTCACTATGACAAATATTTTCAGCTCTGTGTTTATCTCCTTGGCAGTCGAGGTGCCAGTTTTACTCAGTAGAGAAAAACACGCACGGACATGTCGTCATGATACAAACAAAAGTGCAGTGCTAATTCAGTTGCAGCTTGTATTTCTTTCCTTAACAGGCTGGATTTGTGGATCAGCTTTTCTGACCCAGAGCAGTGTGTGGGAGCAAAGCTCCGAAAAGGGGGGAAAGCACATGCATGTGTTTGTGTGAGTGGGAGAATAAGGGAGAGAGAGTTAACGTGGGATCCTGATCTCTCTGGGACTTGCTCATTCCCAAATGTAATGTAAAACCTATGGGACAATAAGGGGCTACACAGTGCTGAGCTTTACCCCGGCCAAAAAGTCCACCCAACATGTTGTCAAACCATGAGGAATTTATTACTAATGTTGGTCAGCTGTAGCGACAGGGGGCGGGGGCTTTTTTCCAGAGAGGAAAAAGAGAAATCATTAATTATCTACACCGCCACCCTTGATCATTCCCTGAATTTCAGCTGAGTTTATCTCCAAAGCGTGCATTTCCATCCCGACTGAGTCTCTTCAGCTAGCGTGTCCATTTATAAAGCTTGTGGCTTAACAGCAGGGTCATCCACTGACCTCACCATTGACAGCCAATGGTGTGAAGGATTGGAGGCAGACAAGGCAGAACAAAGCAGACATGGCAGCAGTGTAAGTGCTGTGATCCAGACCTTGGCCTTCAGCCTTTTTCCCAATGGCAAAATGGATGTGGAGCACCAAAACAACTAACATTTCAGACATGAAGCGCTGGTCTGAAAATCAGAATAAATACTATTCAAGTAGAAGTAAATACCGTAAGCACATTTAAAAGGGTTCATCTAGATAGACAAAACATAAGTGCTGTGTATGTCATCTAATATCCCTGTTTACATCTCTGGAATCTAGGTTCTAATGGATGAGATTTGCAAATGGATTATATATATATATATATATATATATATAAGCCAGTTATCTTATCTTATATAGCATACATAAGATGACATCAGCAACAGCAATTAAAAACTGTTTGTCACAGATCCCAAGCTTATACCCCGTTATATAGCTCACGGACAGGCTCTTCTTTAGTCAAGTTGTCTGGTACTTGTTGAAGCTGTTGGTCAAGAGGGGGGTTGGGGCCGGCAAGGCATAGGGAGTGAGCTAAAGTTGAAATGGCTACACTAACACGGTTTGTCTTTATAACTTCTCTGCTGCTGGTAATCTAGTGTTGCTCCCATTAACTGCCTTAGTATCTGCACTGTGAAGCTGTGTAGCTGCTGGTGTGTCTACTTCAGCCTCCCCAAATATTCTCAAATTTCCACACAATATTTGGACAATTAGCTAGTGGACACCAGTGGATTGAAGCTCCACACAAAACAACAGCCTCATTGATATGAATCAGGGAGCCTGATGTTTGGATGCACTTGTCATTTAATATTAACCTGAATGGGACTGAGGATAACTGTGCACCTACCATTATTGATGTTTAGTTGCATCCTGAAGGCTCACCTTCTGGGATTTCACTCGCCTGCATGTGTCAACACCATAGACCTGTGGAAGCAACAAGAAGCAAACTCAGCAGTACTGACACTGAAGTGATCCAGTAATCCACTCTATCAAGAAAGTATCACAGAATAAATATACCAGCAGCTATGCTACAGTGTGTTAGTTAGCATGCACCAGACAACCTAACATATACAAGCTATACATCAGCCTGACAAGCAACTCGCTTTTAACTACATGATTTCTGCATCAGCATTTTTTGACGATGCTTTCATGGCTGTGGATCCCTGTTTCTCTGCACTCACACTTGTACTTAAAGTTTCTGTTTTTAGATATCCAAATAGGCCCTGGAAAGTTTTCATATGTAGAGTTTGTCATTAAAAGAGATGAAATATGCTCCAGCCAAAAAAAAAAAAAAAATCTAATTTGTCAGCAACCATTCTATTGCAATTGACAGTGTATTGCATTGTGCATCAGATATAATCCTGGATGCCTACTTTGTCATTTCTACCTGTCTAGGGTTTTCACCATTTTTTTGTCAGTTGTCATGGCATCCAGAATGACACACATTGACCTTAAACGCCTGTATTACAGTTAGTACACCTGGCTCAGGTTTTTATGGGTTCCTACTAAACCTGCTGGTGCCATGATTCCATTGTGTGTTTCTAAGTTATTGGAGGACAGTTAAATAAGTGGAAGAAGGGAGGGAAAGTATCATGACTCACAGCTGTACACAGAACCATTTGGGAAGGCTTCACAACAACTTGGTAGGTGATTGGATGAACTGTATGTCTATTATATAATGCAGCAGGAGAGCACCACAGATGAAACACAACTTGAACAGTTGTTTAAATCACTTTCTTCACAGCCATTTTGAAATACCCACATGGCTCAAACAGTGACCTTGCCCCTATTATAATGTTTGTGGCTCTGAATGAGCTTTCTAAAGACTGGAGGGATCACCCTCATGATGTCACTGTGATGTCATTAGGGTTATTTTGTTTTGGACTTGGAGAATTTATGTCCTCACACTGGGACTTAAAGTCAGGATTGCTTCATTTGTGACGATTCTCATTTTAATCTTTTCTTTATGGAAGTGCAATGCTCCTTAATTCTAATACACAAGGTTAATCATTTCAGGTGGTGACAGCTTCAGTTTACAGAGAACATAATATCCTTGTATATAAATCAACACCAGATATACATTTCATTTCATTTGTCATCACATTATACATCCAGCCAATGCATTGTAAATCATTTTAAATAACTAGCAAGGCTCTTTGTAGATGACATATGTAGATTATATCTTTAAAATGATCAACAAAGGAAAGACAGGGACAGCAGGTAACATGTGTGGCAAAGATTTTGGTAAGGCCTCAAGAGTACTTCAGCCTGGAGCATGATCAATCTCATGTTGTGGTGAGAGAATATTACTGACAGTCAGTCTGCTGTAGAAGCTGCAGCTATAGCTTCTTGTGCATACACAGGACGTTAGTTGCATCTCAAGCAAGTTAACATACAGACAGGTAAAGTTTCTGGCTGCTGTCCAAGAGCCTTGAGTCACAGATCACAGACAGCAGATGGTATGATAACTCAGCTCCTTGTTATCTTTGGCAGAGAACCGCAGGGTGCCTCGTTGGCTCCCATCCCACCCAACCCTCCATGCTCTTCCTCATCACGCTGCACCGTCAACATATCATAAAAACAGAATCATAAATCACAAGATGCCTCAGTAAAGTTGAACAGGAAACAAAATGTGAAACAGTCTCATAAGCAAAGTTATTTTTGGGAGAAGGGAGCAAAGTGATCACGGTGAGGGAAGATTTTTTTAGCAAGTGTACACGGCCTGTGTGTTTATATCTTAATTTGTTATTGTTGTACATTGCAGTATAATCTCTGTACAATCACAAGGAGTCTGACAAATGAGTCTGGAGCTCACTGCCAAGATGACTGAGCAATTGCATAACTCAATTTTGACATTCATTAATAGCTGCGTAATGGAAAAGCAGAGGGCAGCAGCAGCAGCATAACAGTCCACTGATAGAGAATGCAGCTTTTTCCTCACTTAACATCTTTGAAAGGTCTCCAGACAAGACAAATTCTGTGCATGAATAACCATTGTGCTTCAGGGCGACACATTCCAGATCAGACGACAAATAGCCATTAAGAGCAATGTTATCAATCACGCAGGTACAGTGTACTGTCACTGTTTTTTTTCATGCATTCCAAACGACAGTCATAACTTTGACCTGACAAACCCAGTCAGCTTGAGCAACTTCCCCAATCTATCAAAGCTGTCAGAGGCACAGCACAGCTTTGTTCTGATTAATTACACCTTTGCTGGTAGGAGCTGTCATTCAGCAAAACAGGTGATATACACACACTATCAAGATGTTGTGAATGAACATGAATGAGCGTGGGTGTCATGAGTCAGCCGCCAAATATTCAAATGAACATTTTAAGACAGGGAGAGGGAGAGGGAGACAGAGAGAGAGACAGAGAGAGAGAGACAGAGAGAGAGAGAGAGAGAGAGAGACACAGAGAGAGAGAGAGAGAGAGAGAGAGAGAAACTAAACAAGGAAACCATTTGGCTGCCCCCAGGCAAAACTATCCAGTCTTCACTGTCCAAGAAAGCAGAAGAAGTGCTACCAGTGTCAAAGGATCAGAGTTGCTGCATTAGAGTGACGAGTGAATGCAATTTCCCCTGAGAGAGATTGTATCATAATGATGTCAGTGCCTTTCTGTACACATAATATGTTTGAATAAACCTGCAGGGATCTCAAGGGAACTCCAGCTTGCAGCAGAGTTACAGTAATGTGTTTAAACTGGCAAAACACACATCCAACCATGAGTCTCCTTGAGAAACATTTCAAAGCTCATAAACTAAACATTCCTTTACATACGTTTCTTGCAGATCATGTGAGATTGTTTCAAACTGGACATATTAGTACAATAAACATCCATTCTGTTTTGTGCATACATGTGTGCATTTGCAGATAAAGTATTGCATTAGTGTGAATGTGCACATAATATGGATAGAAGTGCGTGTGTCTAGTTGTGTATGTAAGTAGTGGGTATGGGCAACTCATTCCAGAAAGGGCCAGTGTGGCTGCAGGTTTTTTGGTTCCAACCAAGCAGCAGCACATCAGACCTGACTCATTTAATCAACTGATCTCAGTCTTCAGACAGTTGACTGGTCAAACTGGGCGCTCTTCATTGGTTGGAACAAAACCTGCAGCTGCACCGGCCCTTTGTGGAATGAGTTATCCATGCCTGGTGTAGTGTATTAGGTTTGTGCTTCTCTTATTCTGACTGAAGTCAAGTCAAATGAAAAGCCTCAGCTGTACTTGTTAAGTTGAAAAGATCATATGTTCAAATGCTAAACGCAGATGGTGAACACTGTAAGCATCATACCTGCGTGACGATTAGCTTGTTGATCTTTAGCATTTAGCTCCAGTGAGCTGCCAATCCTATTTTGAGGACATCTGGGTAATTCCTTACCCAACAGAAAGACAAGAAATGGTTACTATGTATCGGATCACTTGTAACTTGTAACTGCCATCATAAAATAAAGGTACTGTATGGATATGCATTTTTTTTAAAAATAGGCCTAAGGATTTTTTGTATTGCCAAAATAAAAGCCTGTATTGATTTATGGACTGTCATCAGAACAGGATTAGCAACACAGTGGAGCCTTGAGTTAATGCAAACTCCAACAAGCTAATACACTGACCATGACGACGTTGACAAGCTGATGTTTACCAGCTATGCTAATCAAGGCTCAACACAAAGTACAGTGAGGTTATTTCCACATGAACCAAAGTGATAAAAACAAATAAAAACTTTGAGTGGATGATGTCACTAGATGCTGAAGTAATAGTGCCATTACACTTCATTTTTGGAGAAATAAAAATATAACAGGGTGCATGACAATCCATCCACTGGTGAGATATTTCTGACAGACAGTGCTCAGCTACATGAGTCTGAGTGTCTCACTGCAATGAAACATGATCAGGAATCAGTATTCTGTCACCTTCTCATCACAAGTATAGCATGTGTGTGCAAGTGTGTATGTTTCCGTTTGTATACATGCAATATAAAAACCTGATGCGTGTTGATCTGAGTTTGTACAGCAGGTCACGCTCGCCTTAATCCCCATGTCAGTTATCCACAACATCCAAAACGTCTCAAACTTCAACTTCCGCTGAAACTCAGAGCGGCACATCATACGGTGCAGTTCAGTGGTGGCTCGCACCAGGTGCAGCTGCACACGTGCTCAGCGTTTTACTCTCCACTGCACTTTCCGCAACACTAGCATCCTGACAATGAGCTTATTCTCATGCCAACACACTTTCTTCTATTAATGTTTCATGTCTTGCAAATCTATTAGAAGGATTTCAATGAGGCAGCTGCCGGGGGAACAGGACGTGAGGACTTGTGTCCAAGGACAATGTGTCTCAGTTGACCATTACACATAAGCACAGTGGCCTCCAGAGGCTAAATGTAGACCACCATGATACAGCCCCAGAGAGTCTCAAGTGTTAAAACATGTCTGGGAGCAAACTGAGACACTTCAGTCTGTGTGCTCAGGTTGACTTGAGGACCAGGAGGTCGTCTGCATGCTACAAAGCTCACGGTACAATCATGCCTCCTGATCCTTATCTGAGCAACAGTAATGCAGACCTGCACTAAGACGCTTTTGCTGTGCTCCGCTCCACAAGCAAAAGCTTTTTAAAGATTGACTTTCTTTGTGGAGGGGAAAAGCTCTGAAGCTCAAAGAAACATCTCTGGCTGGTGTTTTATTACATTGTGTTTCTTCAATGGCCTAGCGCTTGAAAACAACTTTCCAGCTGAGCAATTCTAGCATTAACAAGTCGTTCATCTTTGATGAGCTCCATATGCAAAAAAACAAGAGGGGGAAAAAAAGAGCCTGTGATCAGAGAAATAAAATCATATGTATATTCTGTCACGCCTCACATCCTGTGGAGCGGTGCAAAATGTGGTGTGCTTGAAGGAAAACAAATAGCATGTCCCAGCACAGGGCTGTGTTTGTTTCTGCTGCTTTCATTGGAATTGCATGAGCAAATGTGAGCCTTGAAAATGAATGTGCAGCTTAAAAAACTGCTTTTACATGATTTATTTCTTCTATGGCGGATTGCAGGAATACTTTGTCTTATCTTCAGGAAGTATTCCAGCCTGCTGCAGGGACATGTCAGGAGCCAAGATCTCTCCTGCTCACAAGCAGTGTTGTTCCCTGCAGCAATATTCTCAACCTTGGGTGGTCACTTTACATTTTCTTCTGCCTTTTTTCAACTCCCACTGTTTCAAACATTGCAACACAGCGATGATGAGCAGTGGTTTTTATCTCAGTCTGACGGGCCCTGGTGTGGCTTTGTCTCAAATAGGAACACCCCCATTTCCCTCACACTCACTTACACACATGCACTATCTTCATGGGAGACAAACACATTCATGTCATACTGTATCTGCGAGACAAAAAGCCTCCCACCGCCCCAACCCCACCCTGATCTTCACAGTTGACAGTCAAGTTCTGGGTCATCCGTGCTGGCTTGAGCTTACATCCGTCTTGCCTTTTGACGCACATCACAAATGAAAAACAAGACAAACGAGATTTCCACATAAAGGGTTGGAAGGCTCATCCTCGGTGTCTGAAGCGGCTTGCAGCTCTGGGTTCACCAGAGTACACACACACACACACACACAGACGCCCACTTGGCTCAGACGAGAAAAAGGCTTTTTAACAATTTAATTCACTGTGTTTTCCACGGTTCTCACCAGCACCTATTCTGTGTCAGATTGTATCAGTACTTTAAACCACCATTCCACCAGCTACACTGCACGCCGTACGTCCTATGTAGTGTGTATGTGCAGAGTCAGTGTGGCAGATCACAACGGTCTTGCTTAGTTTAGCATAGTGATGTTAGAAGAACAGCAGCACCCTGCAGTGAGGTTTATGCTTTGGTGGTGTATTCTATGTGCCGGTGAAAGGGGAACCGGGGATAGAGTCATCAGGATTGTGGGATGACCCAGGGTTTATGGTGTGCCCCCCTGCTGCTCGTCCCTTTCATCAAGCAGTCCAGTTGTTGGTTTAGCTCGGGCCCTTCTCAGCAGGCCTTGGCACAGGGGAGAACCCGTGGCCAAAGAGGATTTGGTCAGAGGAGGAGGAAAGTCTGCTCACGCTCACAGCAGCTTTTCCACTATCAAGCACCACCTACTTCCAATCATGCGTTCCCCCAAATCCTCCCTGTGCCTGCAAAACCGGCAGGGCCAGATCTAGCAGAGAGGAGGTCTGCTCTACATATTCCCTAAATTTAGCACAGAGAAACAAAGACACAAACTCCTAGTAATGCACTGTCACACCTTTCCAAACACTTGTGTGGGTATTCACCAAAGTTGGCGACATCAATCACATTTCCGTAAAGACGCCTTATATGTTATTACAGCATTTATCTTTTAGTCGTGAAGTGGCACATCACAGGCGAGGAGATAATGACACGCTTTATTGAAATCAAGACGAATGCGCCCTCTCCTCACCATGGGTGGTCTAGTAAGGAGAACTGCATGGAGAAGAGCCCCACAGGCAATTAACATGCAAGCCAGACTGAAGATCTCTGGTTTATGCATTACACACAGCTGGGCTCAAGATATCACTCAAGTACATTATACCAGAGTGTCCACATGTTTTTAAAGTAACAGTGTTTGCAGTTGTCGGTGCATGTGCCCGACAGTGATGGTGCAAGCATGGTGGTGGAGAACGTAAATCAAAAATGATTCTTTGTTTACAGCAGCAAGTCTCAACCAGCAGAATCAAGAAGCACAGTGGGTTGGTCCTAAACTGAAGACACCAAACACTGATAGACAGAAACTAATTAGTCATATATTTTCAACTAGATGTCAGTTTGAAATATGTTTGAATGTTTTCCTCCCAGTATTTTCAACTGATTTCAAACAGCTTTACATTTGAATGGGCGTTTTCATAAAGGTGGGGCAACAGCAACTAACAGCAAAAGAAATCATACAAAGCAGGTCAAACTCCTGCCATTCTCACTATTTTAGTTCAGCAGGTTAGCATTTTAAAGCTTGCTAATTTGCACTAAACATTAGTAGGTGTGGGACAGTATAGGACAACTAAAAATTAAGCTGATGGTGGTAAAAGATGAAGTGTAATGGATCATTAAAGTCATTACAATTTTCTATTCGAAATTGTTGAGATCTGTCAGTCTGGACCAAGATGGTGAGCCAAGCCATCCACAGACCCACGTCATTAGTGTGGATCAGAAAAATGAGCAGAAAATTCAACCTGAGATCACTCAAGTGATGTCACTTGACTTGACAAAGCTCCTCCAGAGCCATAGAAGACATAGTAAAACTGTTTTTACAGGCTGTGTACAGCTCACTCTGTCGTTTGACATGTAAAATCTGTGAGTAGACCTCACAAGAGAAGCATGACGCATGATTTGAGACAGGAACAGAAATTAAATGACTGATTTTTTACAAGGTCTCACTGTAGGATCTGTGTGAAAATAAAGGTAAAGTACAGCATAATGGTCAGAAAGAGGTTTCTGTTAAAGTGTCCCCATAAACAGGGGCACTACCAGAGGGAGGTAGAATACAAATTAAGATCTCATCTTTGTCCAGACTTTGTCTTTTTAGGTAGAACTGATCCAAATTGGGATTTTGTCTTTTTCTTTCATACTTTGAGTGTTTTAAAATAAGGAACTCATCCTGTTATAATGATGTGTTGTGCTCTTTAGTTTGCTTTGAGATAAGCTTCAAATGAAGATTTTATATTAAAAAAAAAAGAAAAATAAAATAAAATAAAAAACTTTCAAATATAATGTCAGAATATCAGAGATTTGCCTCTGTGATCAAGTTGAAGTTATTCTAGCTGCAGAGCTGCAGAGACAGAGCTAAAACAAATGTACACACAAAGCAGCAGCATGATATCGCATGATATAAATGACCAACACAAGCGCATCTGACTTTATAAATCCTAGGTAACAGATTTGTGCGGCTATCCTGCTGGGAGATACCACATCATTCATCATCTCATTACAGAGGATTATAAGAAGGAAGAAAAATGGATGGTTAAACCCTCTTTCTAGAGAGTAATCATCATTGGATGAAAGCGTTAAGTGGGCGGGACATTCTGAGCATACGTTCATGTCCATTGGTGGACTGCAGTGTCTGTTGGTGATGGCAGCTGATCTCGGGGATTGCATACAGTCAGGTGCAGCAGTCAGTCAAAGCTCTGGCTCCCACTCAGTAAATTGGCGAGCTGCCCTGAAACGCTCACCCAAAGCCACAACAGATACCTGCAATTTGTCACCCCTATAAAATAACATTCTCCATCTAAATTGTCATTTAGAGGCAGAGAAGTTTGTGTTCCTACAGGGAATAGCGCTTAGCGCCATATCTATGTTTCCTACAGACCATTTTATTATCAAGAACCCCACCAGCGCCTGCCAAACCCCACCCCCACCCCATCTC
>OMNW01030631.1:0-17748 GCA_900303245.1 Selene dorsalis | reverse complement strand
GACAGAGGGAGGTTTTAAAGAAGACATTTAATCTTTCCTGGCTGCGAAGCTTTCATACTAGTCAGTGTAAAGACGGGCAGGAAAAGCCTAGAGGGCAGCGCATCAATTCTTTGTTTGACGACGGGCTTGGCAGATTGCCAGGGCCTGATTTCTCACACCATGCATGCCACAGCACACCTCAGGCTTAGGAGACACAGACACACATGGAAAGATTGACGAATTACTTTAGATCGTGAAATATCACTCTGTTCCATTTACAAATACTGTGGACTTTGTTGTTAGCTCTGTCTGCGTTAGATGTTTGACATCTTGGACAGGATCACAGGATGAAATATTTTTTTTAACTAAGGTCCTTGCACTCAACATTTGCACATGTTACAGTTGTGTTTACTGTAAGGTTTACTGGCTATTGGCATAAAGAGGCATGTGAGCAAGATTGTTGTAAGTAGTGCTGGGAAGGCAAAATATCGTCACATCAGTATAGTGGGTGGGGAGTGGGAGGTTTAGGTGCAGGTATTGGCAAGAGGATGTTTTGAGTATTTAGTGGAAAACAAACAATTTATGCTTTCATGCATGACCTTCTCAAAAACAATGTGTAAGAGTGGGATATTCAGCTATAGTATAACTTCAGGAAATCAACCCATTTTTTCTTTGTTTACTGTGTGTATTTTGTATGTTAGGCCTAAACAACACGGCCACATCTAAAAATGCAAACATCTGTGAGTGAGTGAGTGAGTGAGTGAGTGAGTGAGTGAGTGAGTGACAGATAGAGCTGATTGAAGGGATTACACCATTGTGTTCACATATTCTAATGTTCAGTGAAAAGCAAGGTGTGACCTGCACATTCAGCACGCTATGACATAATAACTTATAATTATTTAACATAACGACACATGAAGCAAATACTTGGGACTACTTTCTTGAGTAAATCGCTGTGCGGAGTGACACAGTGCGCACCTAGGGCAGTGCCGTAGTTACCTGTTTGTTGAAGGGAGTACCTGCACTAAACATGCGCTTTTGAAATCACTCCGCCCAGCAGCCATGTCTGGAATATAGTTCCGGCTATGCATTCGCCTCGAAATATACTCTGTCTCGTAATGTTACATTATTATTTCATAGTGTGTTGAATGTGAAGGTCACAACTTGTCCATGGGAGCATTTTGCAGTTGTTGGATTGTGTGTTTGTGGAGAACCAGAAGTTCCATGAGACTCCGTAGCGTAAACTGATCGGCTCACATCTCTCGCCCGCACATCTCAAAACAGCTCACAGTGACAAATAAAGGTAACGAACCTACTCCTAAAACTATAGGGATTATGGCCAATAATTTGCCAAAATGTTGAACTATCCCTATAAACCCCCAGCAGTAGTTAGAGATGTAGTTGTGGGAAGTGTTGCGGGTTGTTAGTATGCACAGGAGCTGGTAACAGCAGAGTTGAGTCAGAGTGAGTCAAGCCCCCTGAGGCAAAGCTGTATACTTGCAAGTTTGTAAGTCTGTTTAAACTGGCACTCTCACTGAAATCATCCTTGCACTAACAAAGCAAAAGGCTCCACTGGGGACTGTCACTGCAGGCCGCGGTGAGTTGATGAAATACAGTCCAAGAACCCTCTTCTGTAATGCATCATGGGAGGTAATTATATCATCTTCATACAAAATTGTAATGCCGACAGTGGAACTATTCCTCCATGTTTCAAAGTAATCCCAAGTGGAATTAAGCATAAAAAAGGCTGATATAATGGGATTTGAAACAGAATATAAAAATGAGCACTCACAGTAAGCACTTGAGCATGGCAAAGGGATTAGACAAATACAAGTGGGCTCTGCTGGTTTGAGTATTGCAATGAATAAATCTAATTTAATTTTTTTCCTGAGAAATTAAGGGCTCTGGTCAAATTTTGAGCTCCTAAAAATCTATATGTTTTCCCCCTATTGTCCTCGACTTCTGAAGTCATCAGTCTCCACTGGTTTGTACAGGGGTTCAGTTACCATTCTGTCACTGTGAGTCAGGCTACACGTGTTGCCATTCATCTCCATGAGTGTTACATCACACATCTGTCACAGAAAATGCAGATGCATCAAGCAGTAAGGCGATTCAGTGTTGTCATTATATATGACATACCTCACTCAATGGATACTTCCCTGAGGGCGTCTTTTCCTCCCAGCTTATGTTTCATACACTACTTTGCTCATGGTTACAGAGGTTCAGGCAAAACACTGGAGACTGTTCTGTATGCTTCTCTACAGTATCCCCGGCTTTACGTTGTGCAGAAAATTTTCCCAGGTGGTGGATGTTATCTGGTGTGTGTTTTGTGTGAGAGCAGTCAGGTGTGACTCTGCTCTCCCGCAGGATTTCCTTCTTGGTGTCAGCAGAACTCTGCATTATCAACACTTACACAGCTAATTATCTGCTTTACACCAAACGGTATTAACACATCAGAATCCTCCTCTGTCTTCTCTGTTGTGCAGAGGAACTGTTTTTCAATGGGGAACAGTTGCGTACTATGCGACTACAATGAGCACCTTCTTAATGCTAATCAAACAGACACATGGTATACAGCTCTTACTTTCACACCAAAACACACACAGGGAGTAGTCAGTGCAAATGTAGACTGTGGACAATGTTGACAATACATGGCCTGTCTTACCTGTGTCTCCACCATGACCTGAGCTCTTTGATGTGCTGGGTGGACCATCTCCTTCTGAACTGTATCACTGCATATGATTCAGTTTCATTCAACATAGCTGAATAGTTGATGAAATCCTCACAGTCTGCCAGCCATCTGTACCGCCTGGCCCTGTAAACAGGAAATAAACAGAGTGGCTCAGAATAAGTAAAAACATTATTCTAACCCATTAAAAAGCACTCAGATAATCAAGATGCAATCTACTAAAAATAAATCTTTACAATTCATATGAGGTCATGGGGATGTGAATGAAATGCTGACTAACATATAGTCAGGGAGGTACACTAATTAAAAGAAGAGTATGTCCTCACAATTCAAATATATTCAAAATACACACGCTGATCCAAATGATAGCTTGCAGAAACTGTCTTAAAATTCTTTAAAAGTACTCACACACACAGTTGCACCATAACTCTAATGACCTCTTATAAGCAAGTATAAAGTACAACTGAAATTAGCACTAATAGCATCCAGGTGAGCCTGTGAAATAGAGCTCGTTAATAATAGTAGCTTCATCTGTGCGTGTGTTTCTGCTACTGAAAAGAGTCCGCTGTGAGAGAGGTCTTTAAACAAAGCACTCAGTGAACAGTGACATACGTTTTTGATCACATGTAGAAACAGAAAAATAGATAAATATTTTTCCTATACATCCTTTTTCATTCTTCAGTCTGTTAATAATGATACCAGCTAAACCCAATTTAGTAATCGGGAAGTTTGATGAGTTTTTCAAATTCAGTGTCAAATCTGAATCCATTCAAATACCTTATTTGATATGTTGTTAAGTTAACTGTATGAATTGCTTATAACCTAAGTTTTGGACAATACAGCTCAGAAAGTCTGTCTAGGTCTGTGGTTGGTTGAGCTTTTAGCAGTAGCTACTGAATGAAGACATGCTGACTTTACTGAAGATATTGACAGCTCAGCTACAACCGCAAAATAAGCTGAGGACCTGAGGATGTGTTGACTGATACTGACTCTGAAACTATACACTTTTACTTCAGATTTTTTGGAAACTAGTAATGAACAAACTGATCAAGAGCTATAAACTATATCCACTCAAAATAATGGCATGATCTACATAAAAATGTAGCTCCTGCATTTAACATGCCCTGATAATCTTTTAACAATAGTCTTTGCTAATAAAAAAAAGAAAGAAGAGAAGTTATTTGACAAGATACTGGAGCTTAAACAAGACTTAAAAGAAATGGAAGTGGCTATTAGAAGTCAAACGTGGTGATCAGTCCTCTAAAGTTTTGATATTTTTACACTGACTGTAGTTAATCCAGCTTGACAGCCTTCTCTACAAAGTAAAACAGGAGCATCTCTGTGTACTTTCTCCCTTTGTTAAGTTTCCTTTGTGTTAGTGTAGTTTTGTTGAGATTGGCTACAAGACAGTGGAAATGCCAGTATAAGGTACTTCTTGGCATAGTGATCACACACCACCTCGCTGACACAGCAGCCACAGCACCAGAGTCATGAAGCAGTGACACGAAAGTCTTTGTAAAGGGCCGTGCAGGGAATCCCTGATATTCTCTCCTCCCACGATACTATTATTATGTGCCACTGAGTGTATCTAAGATTATAACACAGCACATTGTCAAACAGGAGCATGTGTGCTCAGCAAAGTCCCCTTTGATGAAAAAACTTAAAAAAACATAAGTACACACAAAGGTGGAAAAACACAGATGTGCCACACTGAATGTGTGCACAGGTGTAAACACAGAGCTGCTGCAGACTGACTGAAACTTTGATCAACTGGAATGACCTACTGTTGGTTTAGATGTGACTGAATAGAACAAAAGTAATAATAACATTACATGGCTTATTGTTATTCACGCAGAGTCTTTACGTTTTAGGTCCCATATTTTGCACTTGATCAATAAAAAAGATATATTTGTGGTTTTAAGAACAAAAAACTCTCTAGTGGTAGTTTCACATTTCTCTCAGGCTGCTCTCTGGACCTGGTAAAAACTGTTGAACCAATCAGGTGAGGGCAGGTTCTCAACAATGGCTAACCAAAGGGCTGATTTGCTGACTTCTTACCAACATGTAACTGGAATGTGGTCAACTCAGACGTGACGTCATTGCCAGCTGACTTCTGAGTAATGGAAATTGAACGCAGCATTAAGAATCAAATCCCACAAAGTATTCAGCAGCAGCAGTAGCTGTGTCCCAAATCAGGGGCCATGACGGAGTCATCATACACCGTGAAGCCTGAACTGATCTGAGACGGTCTGGTCCAGAGACTGTGTCTGCTATTACTGGTGCAAAGGACCAGCTCCTGTCACCTAGCAGCCATAACTCCTGTCTGGTCTAGTTGTAGCAGTGTGACGCAATTTGTTTTCAAATGCAGCCTCTGAAGGGTGTGACCCCACAGCTAGTGAGTCCACTGATTGAGCGTGGGCATGGCGGCTGTGTTGTGACATCACAAAGTTACAGAGGTCCTAATGATTAATTTTAAGGCTCAATTTCAGAATACAGGCTGTGTGCGTTTCTCTGTGTATTGACCACCTTGAGACTTTTGCTTTATACACTCTCACAACTTTAGGAACTGTGCACTGCTCAGTTTGGTTCAAGCATTGGCCAGAAATAATAATAATAAAAAAAATAGCTGCCTTCTTTATTGATACTTACTATGCACTATTTTTGTGAGACCTATTGGAAATGGTATGGGCATCCAAATGTGAATTGGCTGAACCCCAGCAGGTACATCATAACATTTGTGTAATGGAAAAACTCCTGCAGAACAGCATGAGAAGAAGCAGTTGATGATTGGCAGGGCCCTCTGCACAGCAGACTGGCTGACCAACCGGCTGACAAGCTCGCTGGCCAACTGCTCAGGGGTTTTCCTTGTCTGCAGCTGGAAAGGAGGGGGACAGTGGAGTGAGGAGAATGAGTAGGGCAAGTGAAGAAGAGAGATAGAGAAGGAGAGACAAAGCACAAGCAAGTGAAAGGGAAAGCGAGCGGGAGTGAGACAGACTGAACAGGGTGCCAGCAATTTGCTCTGCTGTTGCCTCGGGATCCTTAATAAATACATCCATAAACTCACTGTGTCCCCCCTTTTTCTCTTCTCTTTTTGCCAGCCACAAAGTGGAGGCTAAGAAAACTAAACTCTTTTTTTATTTCTACATTGTGGCTGACTCGGCTTTCTAAGGAAATCAAAGTCAGCAGCTATGGAAAGACCCTTTTGAAAAGGTCAGCCTGGCTAACACAGTGCTGTTTGAAACCGTTAAGAGTCACTTGGTGCGTAGCTGACATACTGTACTGTCCAATTTCTGTCATTCTGTCTCTGTATTTTCCCTCCAACTGTATAATTCTTCTTAGAAAAAAATTCACATCAAAGGTCACAATCGCTGCAGCACCATATTTGCATCAATCCGTCAGTTTTATGGTGCCCTCATGTTTTTTTTTTTCACAATGACAGACAGATTTCTCAAATCAGACACTGTATTCACTGTTTTAAACTCCATCAGACTTAAGTGATGATTACACATCCTTGTTCAATGAGACTGTTCTTACATTAAAAAAAAAAAAGCAGTCTTAATAGAAATTGACATCAAGCGTGAAGGCAACTATGGTTGTCTCAATTATGACAGTGTCAAAGGATGTGTCTACAGCTACACACTGCCATGTCAGTTGGGCTGAAAACTGACAGCTGTTCATTTCACAAACCAAAAGTGCTGTTTAACTTTAATCCTATTATCTAACCATGACATTGAAGGTCCTCTACCCTTTACAAAGTAGATCTTTCCCTAAACCTAACCAAACCTTTTGCTATGCAATCATCACATTATAAACATTCTGACTGTGTGTTGACACCTCCTTGTAATGCACCTAGGAAGCACTGATTACATCAGTGGTGGGACATGACCAGATTGCTGTGTTATTCCAGACATTTCTGAAACATTTTCCATCCATCTTTACTCTGATTGGTGCACTTTACTGCACAACAACTCCTTGAGTGCTGCTGCATGAGCCCCAACCATAACGTCGCACAGAAATCTGTCTATGAATGTGTTTGTGTATCTATTTATCTGTTTATCTACATTTTTAACATCTATGGCCTTGACCTGGAAACGGCCTGTCTGTAACCTGCTGAACTCTCTCAATCCATTCATTCCTCGCCCTTCCCCCTAGACCCAGACGCTGCAGCTGTTCAATCTCCCTCTGGGGTCAAAGGGAACATCCTAATTCTTGTCCCACTTGAGACTGGCACCTGTTGGCCCTGTCTTATCCTGGCCTCCATAAAGACAACACAGAATTCAATAAAGCAGGCTTAGAGCCACGAGGCCTGAAGGTGCCTGTGTTCGCTCCACTTTCCTCCCCCTCTTCTCATTAGAATGGAAATGTTTGATATGTCATTTGGAAGATTGAGGAAGTCTAGCTCTAAGCCACATCACAGTGGAACAATGACAGATACATCAGTCAAAGCACAGTGGGTTTACCATAGGGAGAGCAAGGCTGCAGGGACCGTCTATGCTGGGACTTGCTGTGCAGTGGAAAAACTTGGAGGAAAATTGGCGAGCAACTTGTCTTCCTGTGTTTAATAATCAGTCCCTGTCTAGGTTTTAACTTCGTGCTCATAAAAAGCAAATGCATAACCATCTCATTATGCACCTGTTTGTTATGAGACAAATTTATATGAACAGACAACGGTGACACGTTGCCAACAGCTGTCACTTAAAACGTTTCTATAATAATACATTCTAGTCAGCATAACAACACCTGTAGCTATGCTGGATGGATGGACAGTCACATCCACCATACGAACTGGCCAGTTGTTGCCCATTGTACCTGGTTTTGCCACAGCCTGGTGGCTCACTTCCTTTAATCGGAGTCTTATTTTTAGCTTAATGTGCACTCAGCTGTCCAAGAGTGTAATTAGAGGGCAGATACACTGTCAAGCTGACACATTGATGCTGGAGGAAAATCTGTCTGATTGTGACTTTGACAATGTGTGAGTCAGTGCTTTGATCCTCTCCTTCATTAGAGCAAATCCCTGCCACAAAGACTAGAGAAGAAGAGATTTAGTGTAGTCTGGGAGGTCCGTCTAAAAAAGGCTAATGTGCCTGTTTGTGTGCGTGTGTGTATTGTATCTGTGATGTATCTTGAAATCTTTCCAGGCTTTTTTTTTTTTTTCTTTCTTTCCACTGTGTTTCTATATCACCTCTTCTCGCTGTCACTCACACTCAAAACACCCTTCTCCTTGACTTATAATTAACTGCAGTTGTTAATGGGCTCAAGAAGAATTTAGCTTGTAAGCCGATCCTACAATTAGGGCTTGTTGACTTTGCATAAATGTTGGGGGCTGCCCTCCCCAGGGGCGCGGGGCAAATGAAGGGCGTCTTTGAGGGGCTGCCAGGCCCGGCCAGACCTCCTGAGATGCTGGAGGGGAAGTGGGGTCTAAAACACACACAGACGAACCCCCTCCAACAGTCTTACCCCCAATCCTTTGGGGTCATACAAGACATCAGGTTAACCTCTGGAAACTTAGATGAGACCCCACGGACCAGTGAGTCTTAAATGTGCATCCTCGAGAGGCCAGCCATACAGAATTATTTAAAAGAGGAAGTGAGCCTCGAACAACGCGGATATATTAGACAGGACATGCTTTATCAAATGTTTTGATGGTCACAGAGTAAAGCTTCATATTTTTACTGTTTAGAAAAGATGTGATTCTTTTCATGCTCAGTAACTGCGCTCCATCCACACAGGTCTTTAATTTCAAAATAAATAAATATGTAAGGATCATTTCAGGTAAACCCAAACTTCACTCTAACCATGACTCTTCAAATAGTATATATCAAAGCTAGAAGTTGGATATTTTCATTTCAAATAAACAAGAATTGACATTATTTTTTATTTCCATCATAGCATGATATTAAGTTCTGTGTTTATCTAATTCTATTTTTAAAGATCCTAACTTCTGTATTTGAAACTCACCAAGCTCTATTAAAAATATTTCATGTATTAAAATGTTTTTAATATATTGCTGTTATATTGAGATACTGTGTTTTGTGTTTTTAGATGTAGCCATGGAAACCACTGGTTCTTCCTGAAGAGTATTTGTGGGTTTTCTCCAGAAAACAAGCTCAAAACAAGACCATGACTTTCCTCTTACTGGATACTGCGAGTTGCAACAAGAGCCAGCTCTTTCTTCTCTGTTGCTTAAGAGCAAAGTGATTCACCAACACAAAGAGAACAACCAGTTAAATGAGAAACTAAACGATCAACACATCCCTGATTTCATATGAGCACAGCCTCCAGCTGGGTTAATTCACCATGTAAAGGCACTGCTGTTACTCTGTTGTTGCTTTGTGTATAAAACCCACACTTGATAGACAAGTGATTGTAACACAAGTTAATTACAATAAACTTTCATTAATATATATGTTGAGATGGATTAATTTCTAAAGCATTGATGATGGTTTACAGCACCTCTACGTAACCTTTTTACAGATCAGTAATAATAATAATCCTTTCTCTGCAAAAAGTAAAAACCAAAGGATACAATGCACCTCTCTCAGTTCACTACCGTCCAGAGTATTGTTGCTACAACCTCACATAGTTTGCTACAACCAGTTGTTTATGGTGCTGATACTACGAAACCTTAGGTAGAAACTGGCCAGTAATGGTTAACACTTAGTCTTTTTGGAGACTTTATGGCTGTCTGTTATTGTGCTACTGTTACTGTTGTTCATGATACTGGAATTAGGCCAGAGTTTTGGCAGGCTATACGACAAATGAGAGGTACACTGGGTGTTTCACTCTGCAATCAAAACACAAGGACTCCAATGAAAGGAAAATTGATCTCCTGGAGGATGATGTTCAGTCAATTTTAAAGACTGTTTTCAATATGTGACTAGTTTTATTGGAACTCTTGAAAAGACTTGATGGTAAAAGTTCTTCAGAATTGAAATTGTTCTATGTTTAGCAGCTTGTGTTGCTTTGGCTGGAACCTAGGTTCATCTATAGTGTAATCTGTCAAATTCTAAATGCTCCTTAACCCCACCTGGCAGATTACTGGTAAACAGGCACATTGAAGATAGCGGGACTGTAAGGTCTATGCCTCATGTGGGCATACTGTGTTGTTGTTTCTTACTGCCATCATTTTTAATCACACTTGATCTCAACAGACCTAGCCTATTTAGTGATGTCACTGGGTCTTAAAGAGGAACTATGCAAGTCCGGTCGCTTTTCTGCTGTTTTGCTAACCCTCCTCTCGTCCATGTGCATTTGTTTTTAACAAAGCTGGTGAAAAAACAATACAAGGAGCGGTGGATAACGTTATATAACATATATGATGTTACGACGTGTATATTTGTGTATTGTCATAGACAAAAGATTACGGGTTATGGGGTGCGTTTGTGTGGCAGTGCACAGACCAGGGAGACCAGAGCTGGGACACCAAGCAAAACATTGCCTTGTCACAATGACTGAAAAATCACCTCGTGCAAGTATATGAAATATGGTGATCATTTGGAAATTCATGTCTCAATCACTTGTTTTTAAGTTTGTAATTTCATACTGAGCTTTGATTTGGTTAATGAAAACACATCAATAAGCATCCCCTCTATCTCCGTCCTCTGCACTTTCACTTTTTCAAGGTAACTCTTGTTAGAGTTGGAGAGTTTGATCCATGCTCGACTTTGACTGTAAAGGCATCTTGAGAATTCAGTGACTATAAAAAAACAACAACTGGGTCTTTAAATATTATCTTGTTGTCCATCATGAATCACACTTCCACCACTCTGTATGCACACCATGCCTGCACACACAGTGCCAGCACACAGACACACAAAAGACAGGCTCACTTCACTTCAAATGATCTGTAATTTATGGGGAGGTCCTGCTGTGTTGTGAGGTCAGAGTTCAGAGCTTTAACAGCAGCACAGTGTCTTTGCCAGTGCAAGAACTGTAACTTTCACTGATCAGGCTAATAAAGTCCACACACTGCCTCACTGCTCAGTACTCTGAGCAGGAGAGAGGTGTCGATAAATCAATACACATAACCTGTACAGATGGGCTGAAATAGTTTTTGATCCGCCAACACCTCTGAGGATGTTATGCTCAAGTGCAGATGGTATGGTGTAGTTCAGGAAGAAAACAAAAACTCTTCACCACTGTTCCATTCACTCAGTAGCAAGTTTGTCAGGCTGGGTGTGTTCATTTATCTGGATCTTGTCTGTCTGTTTGTTTTGATAGTGCTGCAGATGTACTGTCCTGTAATGACAGATCTTGTTGTCCCATTTTATGTACCGAGTAAAACCATTTTACCCAAGCATAATTTATTAAAACTGAGTCTTAAGAAGTCCCCTGTGTGGGGCGTCGGGTGGCTCAGTGGGTAGAGCAGGCGCCCCATATACAGAGGCTATAGTCCTCGCTGCAGCCGGCCCCGGATTGAATCCCACATCGGGCGGCCCTTTGCTGCATGTCATTCCCCCTCTCTCTGGCTCCCCATTTCCTGTCTCTCTCAACTGTACTATCAAATAAAGGCAAGAAGCCCAAAAAATATACTTAAAAAAAAAATAGTATGTTGCCTAATTCCACTCGCTCCACTCACATAAACAAAACACCCACTAATGTCAGACAGTACTGATCCATTTTACCTGAGACATTAATGATCCTCCAAGGACAATAAGGCAGTATTTCATAAGGGATGCAATGGTTTCAAACTGGCAACTGTGATTGATCATATAACATTGAACACTCACATCACAGTGATGTTATACATGCAATGAGATCTACAAACCAACTTTGAAGAAAGTTATGCTTGACAAGAACAAGGACACGATTATTAAAAGCGCCACTTTGCTGTGCATGTGGTCTCCTTTAAAACCGCAACACAGACATGAACTGTATGTGGCTGAAGAGCTGACCATGCTTACATGCAGACTTCCTGACAAGTTAATGAATGACACTAATTGTTTAATCATAGAAGCAGGACTGTTTAAGATACAACCCTGAAACAACATTATATGTTTTGTGGTTTACAACGTCTAACTTCTATGTCAAAAAAGAAAATCAAAAGCATGATTCAATGGGAGGCGCACAGTTATATTAGTAGCATTGTTTATATTTGTAGTAATTTAAAAGGAAATGTAATTCATTTAATAGGAAATTTGGTATGTACATTCTCTCCATGTTAATATTGTGTAAAATGCTGAACTGTAAACTCCATAACCCCAGTGGACTTTCAGATGAGGTCATCAGATTGTACAAAATCAGTCTCTATTATGCAATTGTGATGACAGACACACTGGAGGAATCCTCTTGGCTGTGCTTCTGCATTGGGCGTGTTTGCAGGGGTCGCTGGGGCTGATATAAAGGCCGGCTGGTCATCATCCAGACCTTTGCCATCTGGCTGCAGTGCAAACCTTTGAATGACATCTAACGGTGACATCTGACATTTAACTCTACCGTGCTGAGCGTGTACTGGATATGCCAGAATAGCCTGCTCAAGGACTGACTCACAGCTGGACTTGGGTAACAAACTGACATGTGACACAGAGCATGACTTTCACTGTTGTGAAACTGAAAGCAAAACTGTCAATGGAGGGCTGGGCTCTGTGATAAAGAGAGTGGGCACTACTGGTTAAGCATTACAATGAAATCAGTGGACCCATGCCTTGGCGTGGAGTCCTCCTGAAAACTCCTGGTGTTTCATAGTCTTCAGCAGCAGAGAAATTTCCTTTAAATCAGCACTAAGAGAAAAATTACTGAGACAATGATGGCTTCAACTATTTATAAAAACCGAAAACAAAACCATCTTTACTATTTGCCTTTCATTCTTTCATTTCAGCAATGTTGGGTACACTGTAACATTACTATTTTTTATCATATACATATTGACCCTAATGGTTTGCATATGTAGCTGGATTGATATGGCATATGCCCCTGTATTGTTGAGTAAAGACCCTTTTTTAGTCCAAAACCAGACACTGAAGTCAGGGTAGACAGTTGGCATAAATGTGGTTCTAGTTATATTTAAAAGCTGTGTGCTTACAAGAACACACACGTTTTGGTGTGTACTGTAAATGTGTGTACACATACAATAGACCCTGTGGTCATACAGTAAAAAGGCAATGTGAACGTGGGCCTAAGGGTGTTATCAATGAGGATTTAGAGAGGCGTTTCTAATAAGTGAGAGCTGATCAGGTTTCTGTATGGTAAAAACGAAACTCAGCCATTAGCCTCCACCCTAACTATATAGAGAGTCATCGTTTCTCAGATAACATTTCATAGTTTAAATTAGTCAGTGTTAGTCAATGGACTCTACCCTCTGTAACCTATGCTCCTGGTTTAACAAGCTGTAATAACAAGAGCATGCACTTCTTTCAGTTTATTCGATTTACTGGTGGTGCCTTACAACGTCAGTCAATATATTCGATTAAATGAAAATGAAACACACTACCGATGTGTTACGGTATGTCGTCATAACGGCTAGGTTTCTAAATACTGAACTGAAATTACTCAAATTCCCTCGAAAAAAAAGCAACAACGGGACAGGAAAGGGGACGAAGGAGCGGGACAGGTCCACTCACCTTGTAGGAGTCCGTAGCCAGCAAGAAATTAAAATCCTGCGCTGCCATTGTTGTTGTTGTTGTTGGGGACGAATGAATAAACGTTAACGTAGCTAAAATGTCACTTCAGCCTCCGTGTCCTCGAAGCAACTTAACAAGAGAGCGACCCAGGACCTAGGACCGAGTAGCTGAGATCAGACCGGTGCTACGGCAGACTAAAGGAAGGGGAGCCGATGAAATAAGCCTCCGACGCCGAATTATGGTGATTTTTTTTGTTTTGTCCCTGTGGTTCTCCGGTGAAACCAGAGACCGACGTTACAGCAGTGGTGAACCCAGGCAGAGCAGTGATGATTTTGTAGGGTTGGGGGGTCGTTGGAAAAGGGGCGGGTTTCAGTACGCATGGCCACGCGCACGTCCTCTCACCGCCTTTCTGACCTTCTACGTCATGCTGCGTTCAAGTACATCAAGAACTTTTGTCGTTAGAGACGTGAAAGCGTGACATTTCGTGAGGTAATTTTGCGTTTTTTTGTCTATAATGAAGTTAAGTAAATATTTAAGAGTACCATTGTTTGAATGAGTATCAAATAATATATTTTAGAGTTGAAGTTAGATTTTTGTTCTCATGTGATTTACTCTGATCAATAAAAAACGTAACCACTGATATTTTTCAGGGTAGGTTCTCTCTGTCCTGTCTAGTAATAGATTCAATAAAAGATCTTTATGTGAATACTTTTGTTTCATTTAAATAGGTTGTGAAATTAGCAACCTTCAAATTTTTAATTTTAAACGTACCTTTTACAGACAAAAATATATAAAATCCCAAACACAATGTAACTCAGCCTAGGACCCAATGACAAATTTATATATAATATGTATTTTGCAGTTTTATGAACCGGGTGTCTGATGTCACCTGCGATCACAAAGGACAAAAGTCACCAATGGTGAGGTGTTACATCATACAGGGTTGTAACAAGTCCAAACAACACCATGTGTGGCCAGTAGTGGCGCCAATGATAACAGCGATCAGGAGACTTCGCCACATCTTCTCCACAAAGTTTTCTATGACCCAGTGTTTTCATCAAGGAATAGATTTCAGCATAACTGGAGGTTTTGATTAACAGGTGGGTGACTGTATGCTTGCTTCTTAAACTGGCATGCTCTGAAATCTCCGTCCACATGCACTGCTCCTTTTTGCCCATTTTTGGATTTGCTGGCAGTTTGGGGTGAGGACAGGTACTGTAAAGATGGCGACTCTGGAGCAGGTCCCTCTCTGAGCCTCAAAACTGCTCTTCAGTAACCTGTGGGTGAGGCTACGTCCATCTTTAACTACAGTCAGTGATCAGTATGGATGGATATTATTTTACAGTATGATTCAATGCTAAAATGCTCAAGCTCTGAACTTTTCCTACTTCTCAATGAATTGACTGCACATCCTTTGTTAATATCTTGCATCTGTGAACAGTAGCCTACTTCTGGGGCCTAAAGAATGATCAAACCTATGTGGCCCTGTTTTATTCATTCATTTTTATATGTGGCTCTATGTGTATCTTTTTGACTGTTGCAATATTTTTGCCATTTTATTGTTCCTTCCCAAACACATTTAGTGTATACTACAACAACCAAATATCTTGTACATGTCACCTGAATCTATATTTTATTATATGTAGGTTTATAACTAACAATTGTGTTCATTATTGATTAATAATGTGCCAATTTTTGTGTCTGTGTCAATTAATTTAACTGAATTGTTTGGGAAACTGATTTACACTTTCAACAATTTCCTATTTTTATGTGCAACAAGTGTCCTATTACAATCAACAGTCCATATCCAGATGTATTCACTTTATTGCCTTGCTATATTTCCTTATTGATACATCAGATATAGTTGCCAATTGGTTATCTGTCAATTGACTAAATCAGCTTACAGTTACAGCTCTAATTAAAGGCTGTGTTGCACTTTCATTGCCAAAATGTTAATGTGTTGTTTTCTGGACCAAGTGCACCAAAATGTTAACAGTGTAGGATTGGTGAATAAAGGAAAAAACTATTATATGTTGGATGTAGCAAATTGAATTGTGTGGAACCTGTTGACAAATTAGATCTATGTCAAAATGATGATAGACTGGATGAAAACCGTTTCTTAAAAAAAAAAAAAAAAAGGACAGGAATGTTATTGTAGTACTATATATAAGTTGAAATGACAAAAAATATATGATGATGCCTGCCCATATATTCCATGTATGTCCACATATCCTACATGCTGTGTGGCACTTTGTGCTTTCAGAGACATTTACATTAACACGATTTGATTAAAATATCTTGCCCCCCATTTAAAATCTAGACTCAATATAACAGCTAAGGACTTTATGTAGAAATCACCATACTGATATTTTCTGTGTGATTACTTTCATTTTCTAGCCGATCTGGGAATGTCTTACATGGTTGGAGCACCTGGTCAGTAGAGGGCGCTGTGTGCATAAGACATCATAGCTGCCACCAGTGACTACTAAACTGGGAGACAGCACCTGTAGTCTATGGACAGCACAAGTAATGAAGAGCAACACAGACGCCACGGCTGCGGATCGATATCATGTGTGCTTGGTGAGATTGACACACGGAAGTAATATAAAATGTGACAAAGCCTTAGACTGTGACGGTGGCGTGTAATGAGTCATAATCTACAGTCTATGGTCATAATCTGACATGGCCGCGATGCTACCAGCGGTAGCCTAAATAGTTAAATGAGTCAGGAAACTGTCTCCTAAAGTGAGAAATGTGTAGCTGTGAATAAAACCACAAACAGCGTTCGAAGCTAACTTTTGGTGATGCACAATGTGAACGAGTTTTAAAGCTTTAGGTTATTTGTATGTGGGCTAACGACACATGCTAACCATAACGACGCCCGCTTTCGTTGCGGCTCTGACCAATTGTAGGCCAGAAAGTCCGTAGGCAATTCCCTGAGGGATTTTCAGAATAAGAGCACCAACGATATTCAACATGTTGCTAATAACAATTTACATGAAAGACGTGATTTCAGTATTACTGTTTTTCTGATCATTATTTAGATTGAGTGAGACGAATACTGGTTATTTAAAACAGTAATAAATTAAACCGTCCAAATTATGAAACAGTTATTTTGATAATAAATAGAATCTAAAAGAAGTTAATTGAAGATAAATACCTTTTGTTTAAAAGGTATTCCACGATTGTAATTGAAATGTTTCTGATTTGTGTGAATTATAAATGTGTTTTTAAATATGCCAGTCACAGGTAATATAGAGCAGCACAGACACTACAGACTGATATTATTATGCTTTCTTTCTGTTCCTTAACTAATAAAATTTAATGTGCTATGCAAAGATGTGACCAGTGTCATCACATCCTTAGAAGTATAACATGTATAATCATTATGTGACTGAAACACATGTTCATTGTATTAGACAACCCTTACAAATTTAATTTTAACTAACCAGTTACAATTGTTTGGAACCTATTGTCAAAAATAAATTTAACTTAAGTCAGTGTTTAATTTTTTGTGTGGGCTTTCACAGGAGATCTGTTTCTCCACCCGACTTCATCTTCTGTTGCATTTCCCCTCCTAAATGATACCAAAAATATGAAGTTCATCATCTTTTCTTTCCACCATTAGTTGATTTGAATTCCCACTGTCATGTAAATGTGATAACCATTTAAAATGACATTAATGTGGTTCTCACTGAGAGGCCCTTTTAGTTGTTGATAGTCATAACACATATAATTGTAGCTCTGGGCAGTTTAGCTGAGCCTGAACTGTTGCCATCTACTTACAGTTTAATACTGGTGTCAAAGACAAACAAACACAGATGCCACAGGTGTCACAGGGCCTGGAACAGCTGCTCATACTGCTGTGTTCAATAATATATGGATTATTATTATGGATATTTGATGATTTACTTATTTGTTGTTATTTTTACTTTGTTGGTAGTAAACAGTGTTTTATGTTGTACCAGAATAATAACTCATCTCAGATGATGTTGTTCCAGGCCCAAATTTTTGCACCTCTTGTCAACATTTTTGCTTTTGCCAGTGGTGCATTTTAAATTATAAATCATTTACTAAGTAATTTGACCTTTTCAGGTCTTGTCTCTCTCTTCTTTTATTGTAAATCTGTATCCTTTATTTGCCCGTTGCACTTTGAATTGCATGTCTTTCCAAATAAAGCTACAGATCCTCGTCCCACTAAAAAAACAAACAAACAAGAGATGTCGATATTTTGGATGTTTTCAAACATTTAGTCATCAGTCCATTATTGATTTAAAATTGGTTAAAGCTTTTATTGTGAAAGCCATCCCCTTTAATTCCGGTTGGTGCTGCCTGAACCTGCCCTTATCAGACTCAGCTGGATCATCAGGTGGCCGTTCATCTAGTGCGCTCGCAGCCTGATCAAACTGATCCCAGAGCAGCCGGGGATCGGGTTTCAGCCTATGGTTTCAGCACAGCGGTCAGCTCCGGGCCCTGCCTCTTCCTCCAACCCCCCATCATCACCACCACCACCACCACCAC
>OMNW01030627.1:0-16207 GCA_900303245.1 Selene dorsalis | reverse complement strand
TCGTCAGCACCTGCTCAGACATTTTCTGGCGCAAATAAACATATTACTGATCTACAGTAAAGAAGAAACCTGGGAGAAAGTTAATATGGTGATACCTGCTGTCATTCATTGGACCAGAGTTGTGCGCTATGGCACAGCACTCATGTGGGACACTCAGGCCACAATCCAATTTAAAAGCCCAGGCAAGAGAGGATCAAAGACAGGGTGAAAGTAGAGGTGAGGTCTCTCAGTCCTGGACCCAGAGCTGAGCAGCCAGGTATTGGAGAGGGAGAAAAGGAGCCCACTGAGGGAAACACATGGCATGCGGGTAAACTTTTTCCCTGACAGGTATTAACTAACTCATGAGTGGCTTAGTTCATCCAGCAGCTCTAACATGACCTGGCTGGTAGATGATATGAACTATGTTTTCCTTTTGTTTTATGTGTTCCTTTTGTAAACACGAGTGAGAAACTTATTTTCTATTATGTACTCTGCTATGTAGCAGACACTGTCTGTAATGCTGGGATGATTCTACCCTACAGAACAAAGGAAACCAAATTAAGATTTTACCCCAAAAAATGGGACAAATTTTTTTTTAGGGACAGATTTTTTTTACCTGGGACTGCTGATGAAAAAAGAGAGCAATTCTGGGAAAAACAGGACAGATGGCAACTCTATATTCACCATATTTGATTGGACTGAATCATTTTCCATTTTTATTTTCTCAGATTTCAAAAGTGACTTATAGAAAAGTGATTTCCTGAATTTGTGTGTGTGTGTACTGTATGAGTGAGTGTACTCATTTACCTGGCTGACTCCTTCCACTCTAGCTCGTCTCCTTCCCTCTGGAGAGTGTCCATCTCAGTGAAGAGTGTCGGTGTGGGCATGTCATCATCTTCACTCAGGATGTAACGTAGCCGCTCTGCAGCCGGAGACACTTGAAGGAATGAAAGACTGTTATTGAGATTTGTAATATCATGTTATAGAGTTTGAACAGGTTTCAACATCCTGAAGATGTGTGAAGCACAATGTAAAAGAAAAGAGCTGTAATTGATTGACTCTTATCTTTTGTGTCGTCTCCACTACACACACAACATGGCAGTTTGACTGAATTTCACACTGACATGAGAGGTTAGATGATTTTAGAGCATTTCTAATGTCAATTTAACCCCCAAATAAAAGGCAAGAATAAATGTGTATAGGAACACAGTCTGTTCCTATGTACAGACAGTTTATAAGTCAGACCCCAGCAGGAACTGTCTCTGTCCATAAAAAAATATGAACCTATAACTTCAACATTTGAACGTTTTAGTTTGTTGGTGACCTGAACATGTTATTGTGCATTTTCTTATTTTAACTTGACTTTTACTGTCTGCTATTTGTCACTTACCTGTGGATTTGACTTTAATGTGTCAAGTGTCTGTCATTAGGTCATAGGTCAGTTTTCTGTTCTTGTCCTGTCTTTTCCTGTTTTATTTTGAAGTCCTTTCTTTTTGCCCCTGTCGTCCTGCCAGGTTTCCGCCTGTGTGATTGCTGTCCTCAGCCCTAATGTGTTTCACCTGTGTCTCGTTATCTCCCCACCTTGTGTGTATAAACCGTGCTCCCCTTCCCCTCTGTGCCTGGTGGTCTCTCCCTTGAGTCAGCGCTCCAGCGTCATTTCATCAAGTGATTCCTCGCGTGTGACCGTGTTTTGTTTTTCTTGACTCCTGAGTTTTACTTGCTGGTTTATTGTACCTTTGCCTGATTGAATCGAGTTTATGGTTTTGACCCTGCCTTTAATAAATGACTCTGAGTAGCCTGAGCCCTCCGATTCTATCAAATAATAATAAATCTTTCAGCTGGTATCATTATAGTAGCTTCAACTATGAATGTAGAAAGTAATCACCAATATGATCCTGTGCAATCTTTTCGGTTGCGCCTTGTTTAGATGCAGCTGTGAGTGGTTATATATCATCATGCATTACATAATGCACAAGCAGTAATGACTGCTACTGAATGAAAACCTCAGTCACACATCACTACCTGATTATAGCTATTCAATCATGGGCCTGTTGAACTTACAATATGTTTCAGTTGTATGGAGGTTGAACTGGAGCCCAGGTTCATTAGTGCTGTGGGGTGATTAGATGTCAGCTGACCACCATGCTGCTAACATATGGAGTGAGCACAGGGCGTGTCCTTTAATGCCACCAGTGGTCAATGATATTGAATCGCTTTAGACACAGTGGCCAAGTGATGATTAAATCAATACAACAAAACCAACGGAAATAAATTACAACTATTATGACTATTCATATCTTTCAGTGAGGTAATTATGTCGCTCCTTCTACCAGAGTGAGAGCTCATTAGCTGTTTTAGTGGAAGCCCTGAGTGTCCAATGAGAAGTGTTTTCACAGCCTGTACATAATCTAACAACAACAACATATACAGGTTGTGTAAAAGAGTCATTGGCTGCAGTTTTACTGTGGCAGATGGGGCAAAACTTAGGCCAAAGCAAACTCTTCTCCATTTTACATCCTGGATGTGTGAGCAGGCAGCGGTGATGTGAATGTGGATCTGGGGGTGATCAGCGCCTGCTCCTGCTATTTGCTTTTGTAAGAGCAAGGCATGTGATGACTCTGTTATTTAAAAAGGTTGGGGGTGGGGAGACAGATGGTTTTGGAAGCTCACACTGGTAAGTTTGTTTTTGTTTGATATAGTTCGAGAGTGAGGGGAACAAAAATGTGCTTTTGTAAAGCAACAAACCTCAGGTTGTATGGCAGAATGAGGATAATCGGAGTCTATTTTCTGTTCTGTCCTCTTGTTGTTGTTCATGGGCTCAATTTTCTTGTTTTCCTGTACACCCTTGTTGTCCCTGCTGTAATCCTCCAACTGATAATGTCTCCATATCCATTATTGGTATGTGCGGATGTTGCGCTACACTTTTTTGTTGTCTGTCTGTCTTTTGACTGACAGGCTCATAAAAATCCTAATCTGCTGGTTCAACAGGTTGGCAGTGGAGGACAGTAGCTGTCTAAATACAACTGTAAAAGTCTGCTCCAAAATGGCAAAATGTATTATTAATCATGACCATGTTCTTGATAAAGATTCTGCATTAATGGCATCAGGGTGGTGTTATATGCAGCCTCCCAGGAAGACTAATTGGTACTCAAAGTAATTTCCTTACATCTGATTTACACAGCCATCTGTCTCATAAGGGTTCAGATATTTTCTCTTGTACGTGCTGCCCCCTGTTGACCGCATGTATGTGGGCGTGACCATGTCTCATTGACAAAGACTTGGGGAAAGTCACACGGAGGGCAAGACAGCGTGTTTTGGAGGTTTGCACATGCGCATTACGGACAGTCCTGGGACTAACTGAATTAGTGATTTCTGGTTGTGATGTGGGGGTCTTTGGCTCTGCTTGTCGGTGAAAGTCACTGCAAACCACTGCAGCACAGTGATGTTCCTAAGGCTCAGCCTGCCTGCTATCATGATGGCTAGCTTGTCCTCCTGCTAACAACACCGACACCTATCCATAAACACAGAGATATATGACCAGCCCCTTCTCTGTTAACATCATCTGAAAGGCATAAATATGACAGCAACATTCAGCTGCCGTGACATTTTGCCGTGTGCAGCCAACAAGTTTGCCGTAGGTCTGTTGACTGCAATCTGTCAAAATGGCCTATGGCTTTCAGATTTTTCCGTCACCGGTTCAAAAAACCTGTCAGTGACAGAGAATATTCGGTTAACATGGCCCCTGGTGCTGAGGCACACACAATCCAAAAGACGTGTTTATACAGAAAGACCAGATGGAGTCCTTGTCGTTGAATGCATCATAGCAACACCTTTCTGCTAGGTTTCTCATTACTCTAGTCTGAAATTAGAGCTGCACCCTCTCAGGCTGCATCCCAACCTCCTACTTCTCCCTGTTAAATCTGCAGGAAGGAAGCAAAATCAAATCAACATCATGAGGTAGAGGAGTGTGACTGAATTGTAACACATGACACAGCCTGGTTCGCCAGTCCTTTGGAAAGTTATTATTATGATTAAATAGTTCAAACAAGCCTCAAACTAGCCACCCTGCTATTTCTAAAATCAGCAGCCTGACTTCACTGTGGTCACAGATCACTAATTAGAACAGGAGGCAGAGGATGTATTAGAATCTATTTATAGCTTTCTCTTAATACAGGAGTGACACAGTGACACAGGTCCAGAGGAGGATATACCTGAGAACTGACAAAAATCACAACGTTCATCATCTCCATTATTATTTATTTTCTATTTCTAACAATGAGTCATTTTTCTAACACACTGAAGTCACAAAACTGAACGTGACAGAACACACAACTGCAGACTGCACTGTCACCTCAAATTCAATTAAAGAAGTCAAGTTTAGCCTGTAATAGACCGAACCTTTGATCAACCTGTTCAGCATTCCACTTGTGAAAGATTTTTGGTAATTTTGGTTGGCACTGCTGCCTCTCAGCAAGAAGGTTATGGGTTCTGAAGTTTGCATGTTCCCCCCACAGTCTATAGACGTGTGAAATAGGTGGATTGTAGACTCTAAATTTCCCATAGGTATGTATGCAAGTGTGTGTGTTGTTTGTCTCTATATGTCAACCCTGTGATAGAGTGGCACCCTGTCCGGCCCCCCATGACAATACATGGATAAGCGGTATAGAAGATGGTTTTTGGTGCAAGTTTTTATGGTTACACCACTTAGACATTTTTGCCATCATTCTCCTTCAAATGGACTAAAAGAAGAAATGTTATATTGGGTCCCCAAATAAGAACATGTGCAAGTTAATCATACATTTATTTTCAAATTTTAACCCTTTTAAGAATGACAAAACCATGTGGACACATAAAAAATTAGTGTCATGTCATTGACCCGTAGATGGATGGATGAATTGATTGATGGATGGATGGATGGATGGATGGATGTATAGATAGATATATAGATAGATATATAGATGGATGTATATGGATGTATTGATGAATAGATGGATGGATGGATGTATAGGGGTCAGTGACAAATAAGGGTTGGCAAGATGAGCAATTCAGAAATGTTTTAAAAACATTAGATTTGTTAAAATGTACATTTTGTATTCATGTTGGTTTTATGTCATTTAAAATGACATTTGAACCATTTTTATCAAATGTAAGACTGAATGCCCCTGAAAATGCAAATGTCAAATGGTGTAACCACGAAAGAATAAAAAAATATTAAATATTTGATCCACCTACACTGGATATAAGTGTAGCTACTGAACCTTAAGTCCCAACGGATCATTGAGAAAACCAAGCTGTCCTATAAAAACAGAAAAGTGAAGAAGAGTGCAGAAAGAGACAAGAGGGCCTTTGCAGAAAACCTGGCTAGGTAAGCAGAGAAGGTGGCAGCCTTTCGGAACCTGGGGGCAATGTATAAGGTCACCAAGCAACTCTGTGGAAATCACATAAGCCAAAACACCCTTAGTAGGGATAAGAATGGCAACATTTGTTCATCAGAGCACGAACAAGCAGCCAGATGGAACCAGCATTTCCAGGAAGTTCTCAACCACCCTGAACCAGAACCACCCACCAATATCATAACAGACAACATCCTGGATATCAACACCAGCCCCCCTGACCTTGCCGAGGTTTAAATCGCCATTCTATCCCTAAAGGGCAACAAGGCATGTGGCTTGGGTGCTATCCATGAGGAGATGCTGAAGGTCGACATAATAACATTAACTGAAGTCCTTACTGACCTCTTCCAAAACATCTGGAACAATGACACAATCCCTGAAGACTGGTCTAAAGGTCTTGTAGTCAAAATCCTGAAGAAAGGCAACACCTAAAATTGCGACAACTGGCGAGGAATCAGCCTCTTATCTATTCCAAGCAAGATGTTTAGTAGAGTCCTTCTCAACAGGATGGAGCAAGCCATTGACACCAAATTCAGACAGAAAGGAAGAGGATGTATGTACCAGATCTTTGCACTGCGAAACATCCTAGAGCAATGTCTAGAATGGAATACACAACTGTAAATCAACTTTGTAGATTTTAAGAAAACCTTTGACAGTGTCTGAAATTCTACTATGGAATTCCACCCATCATAAAAACCTTCTATGAAAAGTTTGAGTGTCCCTATGGAAAACACTCTTACTGAATGGTTCCCCGTACAGTCCGAAGTGAGACAGGGGTGCATCATCTCTCTTATTCTCTTCCTACTTGCAATAGACTGGATCACAACCAATACAACAGCAGACAAACCCAGAGGCATCCAATGGACCCTGTCCTCTCAGCGGGAAGACCTTGACTTTGCAGATGATCTTGCTCTCTTTTCAACAAACCACCCCAACATGCAATCAAAAATTAACATGCTCAACAAATATGCCAAACAGGTTGGACTTAACATCAACACTTCCAAAACTCAAGTGATGTGCATAAACTCCACCCCCACAGCATCCATTCTTGTGAATGGAGCACCACTTGAGTATGTGGAAAACTTCACCTACCTTGAAAGCCTCATCAGCAAGGAAACACAGTCCAGCAAGGCTGGGGAAGGTTCAGGGTGACTCTGTTCCATCCGAGGGTCTAAACAATACAGCCTTAAAACAAAGATGCTTCTGTACAACAGCAATGTCAAGTCTATTCTTCTTTATGACTCAGAGACTTGGCGTGTGCTCAGTACAGATATGAGGAGACTTGAGGTCTTCCGCAACAGATGCTTCTGGCCCAAAAAAATATCCAACACACAACTGTACAAGAAAATCACTTACCAAGGGCATTACATTGACACATTTAAGATGGTTTGGACATGTGCTAAGGATGGAACAAGACCAGCTTAGAGCCCTGCACTGGAGCCCTAAACCTGAGGGGCCTGAAAGCCGGACAGCCCGAGGGCCGGGCTTCAGGCCAATTACTTCGTCATTACCTCCGACACGGACTGGGCTCAGGCTTTTTTAAAACCTGCCAGTTAGAAAGATGTGTTGTTTTTTAAACTTGAACCAATTTAAACAGCGACACATGAACACAGCAAGCTGCTCTGCCTGCTCCACATCCGCCTCCACCGTCACTCGCATCACATTACAACAATCCCACTCCCGCGTCCTGCCACATACATGTACAACACAAATAAAAAGATTGGAGATAGTGAATGGAGATTCTAGGCCCATGCAGGCCACTAGACCAGATCCCAAGAGTTGCCTTAAGATGGACACCACCTGGCAAAAGAGAACATGGACAACCCAAAAACACCTGCCGTGGGGAGAAGCACAAAACTGCCAAGGGCGCATGCGATGGAGAGAGCTCATTGAAGCCTAATGTCCCATAGGGGATGACGAGGAGTAGTAGTAGTATTTTAAAGCTACCGTACAAGTCTTTTTTTTATATAATACATCTTTAATAAGCATCATAAACTACTGATATCTAATAAAATCACCATCAATAACTACTGATACTTGACTAAATTGGCCTCTATCAGAAAGGCTTTTTAATAGGAGTCAAGATGGTGTAACCAGTTACACCATTTAGCCTTGTCAAAAGTCAAATGGTGAAAGCGGTTACACCATTTGACATTTCATTTTAAAATCTAATTTGAGAAGCATTACCATGGACACTCATGTAAGCACATGGCCTTGGTCTCAATATTTCAACATACTTTTTAAAGTAAATATTCATTTTTATGAATCATATAAATTATTGCTGTTTTTCTAAGGTCATACCATTTGACATGTGAACTCCCAAACCTAACTGAACCCTAAAACATCAATGTGTGAATCATTTTTTAAAATGTTAACCTTGTCATGCAGCAGTTCATCAGGGGCCCTTCTCTGTAATACCATGGCCTGTCACATGGTCTTCTTTACGGTATTAACAAAATGGCCTCTTGGTTACACCACTTGAAACTTCATGTAGTCAAGTCATATTACCTATTACCCATGCTAAGATGACCCTAATGGCATCATCAAAGTTATTTTCTCAGATCTGACAGAGACAAAGGCTGGATTGCTGGGGCATCCCTTTAACAGAGCTGCTGTTAACCTTATGAATGGTTAAAAGTCAAACATAACATTAATGTTAGGTCCATGGCAGCCTGATAGAGGCTGGAGACTGTCACAGCCTTCAGCCAATGGCTTTGTTCAATGTGTGTATGTTGTGTGCTGTGAGTCCTTAACTAGAGGTGACAATGAGTCACTGAGAGCACCTGTTCAATTCTCCCAAGTTGATTTAAGCCTGTTTGCCACTCTCTGTTTCCCCCAGACCTTCACCCTGCAGCTTGTGTTGCTCCTCTGTTGGAATGCTTTGTTTTGCACTGACAACATTCACCACATATTTGACGTAGCACCCAAGCACCCTCACACTGCACTGACATTCATTTCCTCCTCATTGTACATTTCATTTATATTTAATCTAATAAATTTCAATGCCTCTATTCCTTTAATGTGTGCCTTTCCTTTGTTTGTTGTGGCCTCAGAGCCAGTCTTAACAGAGACTGAGAGTGCAGCCAGGAAAGTTTAACAGACATGTCTATAAACAGTCTGTGAGGTGTTTCAAAGACTTTTTTAGGCTCTCCAGCCTCTGACTTACTTGTGCGGTTGATGTCTTGGAGACTCTGTTCGTTTGAATCCATGAGACCCTCTTCAATGTCTATGTCTCGGTACCGGTCGTGTTCTTGGTGTCTGTGTTGACTGTAGCGTCTGTCCCTGTCCATGTCAGGGACGTCGCGGCTGGAGCGCCTTCGCCTGCGTTTGCGTCGATATCCTCGAGGCACTGGGACACCAATATAGATGGACTGATGGTCTGGTGACAAATATGAATGGGTACATGAATATGTGCTACAGAATGGTTGCTTTACTTGAAATCTGGAATTTAAGGGTCCATGTTGATTTGTCAAGAACAATACTGGGAAATACCTTTGAGACCAAGTCATAATAAAAACACAAATTACAACTTTTCCAAATGCGACTTGTCAGATGAAGCGAACCAAAACAGATGATTGGCAGCCACCGATTGTGGCATATTGTCTAATGAGATCTTTTATTAACCTCTACCCAGTTTTCATGAATGTTACACCACTTTTTAACAAACTCTGAATGAATTATGTTTCACGTGCTGTTTCGTGTGCTTATTAAGAACAGCAGCAACATTCTTACTGGCACAAACAAAAAGAAAATCAAGTCCACTGAGAATCACTCAGAATCAATCCTCAGCATAGTCGTGATGTCGTGTTTGGCTTCATAATCCCTGAATGATGGAGTGTTATCATCTCCTGGCAATTAAGGCGTCGCTGTAAAACTAATTGCACAAAAAACTCCATATGGAAAAGCTAAACAATAGGGAAATCAGTAACAGTACCTGCTAACCTGCTGCTCAGTGTGGAGGCAGAACACATACACACACACAAAAAAAGTCACACAAACATCCTTAAAACACTCTTCAACCCACTGAAATACACATTCCCATACACACACAGAAGCAATCTCCATCAATCTTCACTCCTCATTTCTGCAGCCCATTAACAACACTCACCCACACCATCGCTCAGAGCAAATTAAAAATGAACAGACAATTTAGAAAGTACAAGTTGATGTAATGTGTCAATTGTGTCATAATGATATTAATGATATTAAGGGACACAGTGGGTGTCATAACTTAATTTCCTGCTTCTAGCAGCAGAAGACGGTCAATAACAGATGTAGCATAAATCTGAACCACACACACACACACACACACTCACCCTCTTCGTCCTCGTAGCGAAGATGAGAGACGCCCATCCCTCGGTCTCCATGGTCCATCCTGGTAAATAAGTAGGAAGACAAATGTTAATGTGCATGTGTGTAGTTAGTACCTGTGTATCTTTTTTCACTGTATCCTACATGTTCCTGTACATGTTTCTATGCATGTATTCAATGATCTTGGTAATGTATGTATCAGTGCATTATGAGCCACCAGCAGCTGCAGCGGCGGCTCTTGTTCACTGACCTGCTCGCTGGGTTACAGTTCAGATCGATAGGAAAATAATTAAAAGTGAGGTCAAGTCAATGGAAATGTGCATGATTAAAACAAATGTGAGGGTAACTAATCGCACGTGGTACTAATTTGCACATTGATCGCCATCCGCAAAGCTTAAGGCCACCACGTTCCTGCTGGAGGGGTTAGAGGGATTCCATACATTCACTATGTACAGTAGTGTAGCTGCAGGGGTGATGTTTGAACCTGAATACACTTGTCTATGAGAAGGGAAACTGCTCAGCAGCTTACATGACAGGATAGTGAAGCATGATGTGACTCACGGATACATCACTGTTACATGACAACAGTGTAACTAAAGACTAAAAGTGGACAAATTGGCAACACAAACAAAACAAACACATGTGGTTAAAGACACATCTGGTCTCCGGTTAGTGGTGGTTGTCTAAAATATTTACAGTAATCATTTTCTGTTCAGGGGAAGCCAACCAGCCAACAGACACACCACCATATGTTACGACTGTGTGAAGTCACTATAACTAATATGCTAGCACTCATTCATCTAAACCAGATGGGTCAGTTAGTCTCCTTTTGTATTGTTGTTCATTATGTTCAGCTCTCCTCTCGAGCACTGCCACTAACTTTGTTAGTCACTGTGTGATGTTGGGCAGGTAGGGTTGGCTGTCAGCTGCCCAATAAGTAACTAAGTACTAAGACTACTGACTGTGCCGATCTGTACTGTGTCATTCCCACAGTCTCTCCCCACTATCCTGTCAAATAAAGACAAAAATGGCCCTAAAAATCTGTAAAAAACAAACAAACAAACAAACAAAAAAACCTCAACAACTAAATAACATACATAACATCAGTGATGGCACACTAACCATCACTACCATGCCAGTGAGCCAACATGCACACCACCACAAAATTGTTCACTTAATGATTTTTTTTTGCTCTACATCAGTCATTCCAGTGTCCCTGCTTCCTTTTCAAGTTATTATGCTTGTTTGTTGCAAAAAGCTAAAACTTTCAGTGAAAATAACTGTATCTGTATCTTTTCATGCATGTCGAAACACTGCTCTGGTAAGGTCTATTACATCACATGTAGCTGAGCCACTACCTGGCAAACCACCTGATTATCCCCATTCAGTGTACATCATTACATGGGGACCTCTAAAGCTGCACTAATCAATATTTTCATTTTAAAAAGAGATAAAATGACCTCAGTTGTGTTTAACATAAATGGCGTTGATGTATTGATAAACCTGCAAAAAAAAAAAAAAATCAACAACCAACCATGTGCTGGTGCACATTAATCAAAAAACCTTGACTAAACTCATTGTGTGCTATAACTGCACAGCTTTAGCTGGAGACGTAAGTATTTCCCTCAGGAGTTGGTGGAAACCAGAACACAACCAAAATAATAGACTTCATTGTTTGACCAGGAATATAGCTCTGCATGCAATCTATAGTTACTCTGTGTCTGCTCAGTCTGTTCAAATGCTGTTCACTATGTTGGCTTCTGAAAATTATATGTGAAATATCTGAGTGTTGCATTTACAGCTCATAGCTGTAGTACAAAAAACCTGTTAATGCAGGTTTTAATGAAATAATCAAAACAAGATACATGGAGGATTTTTTCTTAAACTGCTCATCCTGCAAAACAAACCCCTGGATTTAGATATAACTGAAGTCTGGATTCAAGGCGAAACCTTTATGGTTTCTTTAATTTGATGTTTTATAAGATTATAATTAAAAAACAAAACAAAAAACAAGTAGAGTTTTACTGACTGAGTTCAAAAAACTGCTTTAGATCTGGTATCTTGAAAAGTTGATCATTTACTGTTGTTGCTGTAAAAGCCTACAGAGAGATGTTTTAACAGATAAGGCTGGGTTATTTTTATTCCTGTTTCCCTCCAGGCTTTGCCCTGTCATTTCCAACTTTCTCTACATAAGCACATGCATGTAATACATTTGTTAAGTCAAAGCAGTGTTTTTAACGTGTCTCTTTGTGGGTGATATCTCATTTTAGCATGATACTTGAAATGCAATCCACCCTGGAGGGATGAGAAGAGTAAAGTGACTGGTGGAGGATGGGTTTAGCTCAGTAGAGCCCAGTTGAGCTGCTGCTGCGAATGTTTGTAGCGCTGGCTTCCTGCCTCGGTAATTAGTGCTGTCACATCAGTGTCCTTCACACCCAGTGGGCAGCTGGAGCGAGAGCTGCAGGCTGCCCCCCTCACGAGCTGATCGATGCGTTCACCCTGCCTCCAAAACCCCCATACCACTTGACAGAGACATGCGCACACATACACACACACACACACAAACATGCACACATGCATAAAAGATAATGTGTTCACGTGCTCTGCTGCTGTTCATGCAAATGCACAAGTCTGTGGCAAACACCAGCAGACAAAATGTGCATATGGTGCCCTTTAAAATCTGACATCTGAATCAGCCTGTTCTGAAGTGGCATTTTATACGCACAATTTAGTTAATGAGAAAATGGTATTATGTCACTGATAATGACAAAAACTGGAGGAAACAGACACACAATACAATTCAATTGTGAACAGTAATTCACAGCTTAAATTTCACTGCAGTGTGTAATTACACAAATCCATGTAGAGAGTCAAGCTCAGTAAAAAGCAGCACTACCACAGACATAATAATCAAGCATATCACACTCACACACTTCCACACACGTGCCCGTGTTCACCCACAAAGTTTGAGCTAGTTAGTGTTACTTCTTACATGTTCAGATGTTAAACTTTGTGTGTCTGTGTTGCTGTAACACATACAGCAACACACAGAGAGTGAGAAAGAGAGGCAGCATTTAGAGTTATTAAGAAAAGTGAAGCTCATTAGTGCTTCAGTAGGTTTAAGGGAATTACTGTATGTCTCAGTGACTTCTCAGAGAGTCATTATAAGGCTGTTTCATAAGCTTTATTTTCTCCCGGTGGAGGATGGCGTCAGATGAAAACAGTTTACTCCACTGAGATTTGTAGAAGTAAATCCAGAAAACGTTTAACATGCTATATCATGGATTTTTTAAAGCAAGAAAAACTCCTGACACAAACTGCTTCACAATGTCAGACTTAAACACTCACACTCATCAGTACAATGACAACATGGCTGTGTACACACAGATATTTGCAGTATATCAGTGGTGGCTGTCAGACATACATCATATGTCCACTCTGCTATTGATATTCAAGACCTCACAATACTCTAAAGAGTCTTCACGTTTACATCTCTGATGTCTGCACACAACAGTGATGTCGTTGCTGTCATTTACTTATGCTAGGCCTGCAGCGAGCAAGAGAACAACTGAGACTCAAACTGAACGCCATCTCTGAGTCAACAAGTTGGGAAAAGTAAAATGCCACTGTCAAAAGAGATCAGACAGCTGAGCTCAGAAAGACAGGGAGAGAAATAAATGGCGCAGAGAGGAAAACAAAGGACAGGCTCACAGAATGAGACTGAGGGACAAGGCAACTTACCTTATTTTTTAGCTACCTCAGTTGTCAGATGGAATGAGTAAAAGCAGAAAAGGCCTTTGCTGCTTGGAGGGTCGCATCAATGAAAACATGCCAGTGGAGCTCCAGCAAACTATCGAATGGGACAAACTCAGCAAAGGGAAAAGCTCCTTTCTGTGTGTCTCTGTCTGTCTGTCTGTCAGAGTGGCTCTCACTCTGACTGGTTCAATAATGGGCAAACTAGGACTCAGCAGAGAGCTCCAGGCAGGAAGTTGTTTCAGAATATGGTTCACACCAACCACCGATAGAAAATCCCTCAATATACTGTACCAGAAGTCAATATAGCATTGTGGAAAAAGTGATAAAGGATAGGAAGTAAAAGGATACAGCTCAGGAAAACACACTGCAGCTTAAGAGTGGATCTGATCAACAAAGATATGGGGTTTCTTTGTCAGACTTTTTTTTTTCCAGCTAAAAAGGGTTTTTAAAAAAAAGCCAAATAGCACAGCACAGTTTTTTTTTTTGTTTCAAGCATAGTGGAGCTTTAAGCTACATGACAGTGTGACAGAGTAGCAAAATGCTTAAAGGGACAGTTCAGCTTTTTTTGAGGTGGGGTTGTAAAGATAATACACCAGTTCAAGAGTACGATATAAAGAAAAAATTTACAATGCATCAGCTGGTTGGAAAAAAAGTCAGTTTATCTGGAACTAAGCAACTCACTCAGTATTCCTCTGCGCAGGCAGGCGGAGGAGGTGGTGCAAGTCCTTTCAGTGTCTTGTATACTGAGCGTCGTACTTATACATTTTAAAATGATCAAAAGTTAAAGGTTATGTTTCTGGAATATATGATATTGATGATAGAAAAGTGGTTTATTATCAAATAGCCCTTTTGTATAGTGATTCAGTCTGATTGAGTACTGCTGCGCTAGAGAACGACCACTTTGTAAACCCATATTCTATGAGAAAAAATCCTTGCATGCAAGAACTCCCTGGCTGCTGCTGTTGTTAGAGATGGTCTGATTTGTCTAAAATTACTGACATTAAGTGGCTCTTAAAGTGAGGGTGGACTCTAAAATAACTCTGAGGTACTTGACCTAACTTACTAGCTCAAGCTCCTCCCCTCCCAGAAACACATCAGAATGTGTGAGGCCCATGGGTTTTTTTTTGAGAAAAACGTGTGATGTAACAAGCATGATTTACTGAGCCATTTATTCATGAGTCAAATCCGATGTAAGTGTATTAGCAGCTTGTTGAGCATTTTTCACTGGTGTATATATTACTGCATCATCTGCATACATACTGCAATAGGTAACAAATGTGTACCACACATCGAAAGCAGAGAGGAGAGACATCACTCAGGACGTGTGCAATGACAGACCACAAGATCGACCACTGAGCAGCTGTCCATGCTACAAGGACCACTGAGCAGCCACACTGAACCACTAAACATCTGGACCAGAAAACAAGGACCAGGCCACAGACAACTTAAGAACTGGTCTGGACCACAGGGACCATATGGATTCACCGGCCCATATTTTCTAATGATCAAATAAAGCTGCAATTAATAGTGCAATATTAAGAATATCTGGCCTGTTGTAGAGACTATCCATGGATAGACCACTGAACTGGCTACAGCCCCTGGTGCAAATACTATTATTAGGCTATGTATTTTATGATTAACCAGGTATTTCTGAAATAATCACAATGTTCATTTGACATTGACAGTATGTGATATGCACATCTTGTCAGAAGTGATGATTTCCTCCTTTTTGTTTTGTACAGTTGTAATGTGATATCTTTGATATATCATTGTGTGATATTATTTTACAACTATACAACTATCAACATGATAGCAGAAGCTGTACAATCAAAATGCTTAAAATACATAAACTTTTAGAGATTGATTTTGATGTTTTGGATGAATCTTTGGATATTGGCGAAGCATGACTTGGACAAAATGCCCTCCACAAATAGAACGAGGTAGGGAAAAGAACATGTTAGGTCAGTCTGTTCAAAGTGTAGAGGCTACAGTTGTTTGAAACAAAGGCTCTTATCTTGCCCAATGGTCCAATAACGTACTTCACATAATTGTCAAAAACATAGTGTGATTAAAAGATGATTCCAATCATATGTTAATGGTGTTCTTTTAATTTAGAAGGTTTGTTTTTATTATTATTATTGTGTAGCTCCATTTACATGAAAAATGGTATGCATTGTATTGAAGGCCCAGTGTTTAAAATGGTTTCACTTAATCCCCTTTAGCAGAACTCTGCAACATGACTAGCCTAATTTCTATCTCAGTTACTCTCTGTTTCCAGTTTCAGTAGTGACACCTTGCTGGTGCACCAGCATCATTAGCAACACCATGCTGGTCCACCATCATAGCTGATGCTGACCCACCAGCTAAACCAGCATCAAACCAGCATAGACCAGCATTGACATGATGCGGATCTATGCTGGTTTTTCTAACAGGGATGCTGGTTTTGCTAGCAGCTCTAGCTGGTGCAGGTCCTGACCATCTTCACTGGCAACCTAAGATTAGGCTGTAGTTTAACTACCTCATCATGATGTCATGTATCTCTCTGTCTCACGCGCACCGACGTTCCGTTGAAGTCATGGCAACGTAACCGTGACGCCTGACCGAACTGTTGTGTTGTTGTTGCGTCATTTGCACTCGGACTTGACCCTGTGTTGACCCAGCGCAAAACCTCTGTTGGCAAACTCACTTTCTGCGGACTTGAGCGGACTACTAAACCCTTTGGACACCTGTGGAAAGCTGTGAACGGCTCTTCGGAACACTTTCTATTG
>OMNW01030623.1:0-15580 GCA_900303245.1 Selene dorsalis | reverse complement strand
CAAGGAAAGCTGTTCAAAAACTTACACATGGAGTCTGGGACACCCTGTCCTGCCCGCTGATGGATTACATCAATAAACTGGACAGCTACAACATCAGTTCCTCCCTCAAGTGGTACAGAGTGAGTTATGGGAAAGTCTTATTGAATGACCTGATAACCTGTTAAATTTAGCCCAGATCCAGACAGACGACTTATCATAACATGTCAGGTGTTACAAGTCTACATGAAATCAATTCTTTTTAGTATCTATTGGCACTATTTCAACTAATCCCTGGCTCTCTACTTTCCTAAAAAAAGCCTGACCTTTGCATTTCTTTTCTTCATCTAGGGTTGTGAGCCTATAGTGGAAGGGGAAGAGGGGTATACCTACCGGGATAAGACCAAAATATCAATTGGCATGGTGGCAGCTAAACACAACGGCACCCACACCTGCACTCTGACCTTCACTCTTGGCGGCATCACAGGATCGGTGTCGGAGACAATTAATACAGAGGTCACAGGTCAGTATGAAGATAAATACTTGAGTGTGCAAGCAAGCAGGGGCCTTTAGGCTTACTTCCATTAACCCAAACTAATCAGAAGCAACGGGTGCGAGGAGGTATAAGAGGTCTACTAACTACTTTCATTACGTATGCTGTATATTCCCATTGTTACAAAACCTCTGTATTCCATATTGTCTTTTCAGAAGAGTACACTTTGGTTCCACAAGTGCACGAACCAGCCAATGAAATAATCAAGGCACAAATAGGTGAGTCACTTTCTGTAACATGTTCAGAGAAATATGATGTTGTATACTATCACTGCATTTGCATTATGTCTAAAAATAAAAAAAAAAAAAAAAAAAGGGTTTATTATTTACAAATTCTTGTTTTATTGTTTGTATTTAGGGTCTAATTTCACCAGACGGTGCCGTGTGTTTGTGCCGGGTAATGCGATTCCCTTCATTGATGTCTGGTGGTTGACCAAAGATGATTTTATCTTCAACTCTGACCCCTCTCACCGCGTCTACACATCAGAAGCCCAGTCAGTACTTTTACCTGTCTTTTCATTTGTTCTGTTTATCTGCTGTATTTTGGGGCTATAAGATGAGAGAAGTAAACAGATTTCATGCTGACACTCCTGATATAACATAAGTACAGTATCATCACATTTTGTTGGATTACTTCTTTTTCTTATCTGTCTGTTCTCTCCAGTTCATGGATGCAGGATGTTCCTAAAAAAGGTGTGTGGTTGGAGCGTCTGCTGACGATTTCTGAACTGAGGGAGGAAGATTTCAACACGAACTACACTTGTCGAGTGTACAGTTCCCGTGGCATGCCTGAGGGATATTTCACTTTAATTTCAGAAGGTAGTAAATAGTGATAGATCTCTAAATGATCACGCGATCACCAATTAATTGGTGTGTGGCACTGTCTATAGATATATCTGCAGATATTTAATTTTTTTGAACATTTTTTTTCCAATTTCATTTAATATGAAATAATAACAAGAGTGCATATCCCTGTATACAGTCACAATGCATTTTTTTTTATTTTCAAATATTTTTCTGTATTCAAGTAATTTATGTTAAAGAGTTAAATAAATTTAACAATTCAGTGTCTCACTTTTTTCTGCCATTGAGTTGTTAAGTGACTTCTCTCAGATTTTTCCGCCCCTACTTGCCAACTATACTCACAAAGGTCAATTCATTGGTAGCAGATAATTTCATTCTGAAAAAAATGGCTTCAGTTTTTATGGTGAAATTTCCAGAGAAGAAACATCATTGGATTCTCTAAAAACAATCCTGAGCACCACAAAGACCGACTAAAATACATCCCTCATTTCACATGCTTTCTAGGGTTGTGGGACTGGCATGCCACAATGTGACAGATATATACATGTTTGCACCAGCGTGTAATTTGGTGTTTCTATCTTACCCGTTTGTGGACTGTGAGGGCAAACAGGGACACCCAGAGGGATCCCACACAGTCACAGAGACCACGTGTAACCTCCACTCCACAAGGCCTTCACCCGGCCTCTGAGCCACCGTGACAATCTGCACAGAAACACAAATATGTACTGTTGATTACTCATGTACAACTTTTCCAACTAAGTCTGCTGCGTGCACAGTGATACCACAAAGTGATTAGTATATAAAAAAAAACAAATAAAAAAAACATTATCACATTAAAAGACAGCTAATGAAGGACGTGGGTAACAACACAGGTCCATACACTAAGCTACTGTAACATTGTGAATTGTGAAGATATGGAGTCATTAGGGTGAGGTATGTATGGATGAATGAAAGTGTTGTAACAGATACAAGCCCCAACCAAACAAAAGAATGTGTGCATGCCGTAAGTATAGCCTTCTCCCGTCTGTAGAAGAAAACAGAGCAGAGCAGGAAAGCCAGAAATTGGGGCTCGTCACAACTTCATCTCATCAGTGTTGGGATAATATTTTACTATTGTGATGTTAGGTTTATTGGCAGAGGATTTGTGAATCTGTTCATTTGCAGGTTTTTTCGTGCTGAGTTGCAGCTCTGTGCGGCCACGAGAGGTCTCAACATGACAGTACTTTCTATGCAGCCTCCAACGACTCATTAACATAAACCATATGGCACACTGCAGATGGATTAAACTGACATAGACGAGTATTCTTGTATAAATTAGCTTGTCTCCTTTAAAAAAAAAAACAAGTGCTGTGCGTAAATGCTGTGTAAGAGATCCAAGCATGGTGTGAATCATATGAACAAGAGGATCTCATGTTCTCTCCTCCCAGTTGTTGCGCAACAGATGAGGACAGTGGCTTTCAACAGATCCCTGAAAAGGAAATTGCAACATGTGCTGAAGTCTCCACAGAGGAGGAAGTCAAAGCCGGGGAGGACACACACGTCCAAGCTTCGGTTTGAGTGTTTTCTTTTGTTTTGTTTTTTTCTTTTTTCAGAAGATGTTAGGAGGAGGATTTTCATGTGACCTGCGGAGGCTGCTGCCTTTTATAAACTGACCGGAGTAACAACAAGCTGGTGAGTTCAACACCAACAAAAAGCTGGTACTGCCATGATTGTGCCTGTTCAGGCTGGATTTTGCTGGGACCAGCACCAGAGATGTCTTCAACATATTTAGCATGTTTCTTGGCACCCGAGAGACAGATGTAGGGAGTGTACTTCCAGCTGTTGAATGGAGAGGTTGAACAACAAAACTTTACACTGGTTACACAAATTCAATCATTTTTAATCTATGTACCTTTATATTGAAATAAATCTTTTGTGTATACGATCTCACCTGCCAAGGTTCTCATGTTATTGCACTTTTTTTAAGGTAAGTTCTACTGTAAGTTCAAAATAAATAAATAAATAAATAAAATAAAATAAATATATAAAATGTGCAGTCAACCCCCCTCATTCATCACTTCAACATACTTTAAAGGAGGGGTTGAAGATGCTGGAAAAACAGTTGGAGCAGGCCACCATTTGAAAAAAAATACACAAGTCAAAAGTCCAAGCCCCTTTCCTCAGACTTCTCTACGAAGCTACGCCTCCAGAGCACAGGATCGCTCTGCACTGGGTCACATTGCCAAGGCAATACCTCCGCAGAGCGACCCAATGTAATCCCAATGAGAGCAACGCGTCCCACAGATGACTGACTTTTTTCATTTTTGTGAAAGAGCATTAAATTCATTGGTTGGGATTGGAATTGGGGTGTGGAGAGGATTTTCCAGCAATTAAGTAATAAAATGCTCCAGAAATAGATCTTCAACGTGACATTTAACTAGTTATCCAGGAACATATTTCTACATCATTAAGCCAGTGTCAACCCATCCCCAACCTGTGATGGGAATACAAGAATCAACTGTAAAAGCACACACAGCTCCCCTCAACCAGCCAGAAAATCTAAAGACACATCATTACGTGACAGTGCATCCTTACTGTTAATGTCTCCCTTAATTACTGGTATTGTCAGTCATCCCTGCCTCTTCTAACCACAAAGAAGTCCCCTGGTCTGTAAAATGGGAGAACAAAACCAAAGAAAAAAACAAGAAAAAAGACCTGTGGTTGTAGTGAAACAATTTTTTTGTTAAACTGCACCATGCAGGAGCTGGGTGATGTGAGATCTAACTCCCACACTGTGGCTGTGAATGTACTTCATGTATCCACAGGTTTTGTTACGGGTTGAGTCATATTTAAAATGCTGCCTATCCACTGCGGACTCCTGCACGGAGTGGGGAAGCCCAGGTGTGGCTTCGTACCTCTGTATAACTGCTCTTGGCATTTTTTGTTAGAATAACTGCCACTTGATCAGTTTAACAGTTAAGTGATGGAAAAAACAAAGATTTTCCCCAGAAGATGAGGGTTTGGTTTGGTTCTGTCATGATTGTTCTGTAAGCATTTTATCATTTGGTTCAATTAACTGATATATATATATATATATTCAAAAAAAAGAAAAGGATTTGTTTAAACTAACAGCCTAATTTTATCTTAACTCAGTGGATGTTATAGTCTTTGTAATTTCTAACAACAGTATTGACTTGTGGCTGATGACATAGAAGATGAAAGGCAGCAATTACCAGTCATATCTGTATCTAGAAATGTGATTATGATATATATTTGAATAAAACTGCAGTGGTAATTTGTTTGGTCATCTGAGGTTAAGATATTGTGATTTTGGTTATTTCTGGCATGGCTACAGTGAGATTGGTTTGGATTAACGTGAAGTCTCTTTGTTGATGGTTTGACTGAGTGTTAAAATGCAGAGGAAGCTGACCAGGGGGCTGCGAGCTGCAACCCAAACAAGCTCTTCCTCCTCTTTGTCTGTGCTGTTTGTGATATGATCTTGCGGAGGTGGGACAGGGCCAATGAATCACTGGTTGAGTCGGTGGAGTCGAGGCTTCACTGTGCACATGAGGGTCAGATTTGAGGTTTCCTTAGTCTGTTCTGCTGTGTTGTGTAAACTTATTCATCCTTCCTCTGCCCGCTCGGTGCCTGTGAGCTGCTTTCCGTCAGGTGAGTCAATAAACAATTTTATACTCACTTCTGGAAAACACTGTTAAGCAGTGCATTTTGATTTTTTGGAGAAGTGTGTTGTAACTCTAACCACAACAGAGACACACTTCTTCTCACACTGGCATGCATTAACGATTATCTATTTTTAAATTTGTGTATTGACAGTAATATTGATTTGATTTTCTCCTGTTGAAGCAACAAGAATGTAGATAAAAGCTTTTGAGAGAAGAAGTAAAAACAAAATATTTCCCAAGAAAATTACAGTTTAAATCATGATTACAATTTGTTAAATGTTGGTTTGAATCTCTCAAGGGCCACGCAGACACCAGCAGGTTATGTAAATGTTTAGATATACCACTTATTCTGTGCACACACTTCTCTACTACAGTGTCCGAGCATATAATCAGTGTAGTATGTCACATCCTGCATAGCTGAGTCATGTACCTGGAACATAGCAACAGGAAAGCACATCAATAATTCTGTTGAATGATTACCAACGGGACAATAGTGAAACTACAGAAGGCTCACTCATATGTTAGACGCATGTTGCTTTTTATTCATGTAACTTTTTCTTCATTGCATAATCTCATCTGGACCTCTCTGATATTTATTCGTTCATTGCAAGTTCTTAAAAGTGTTAAATTTGCTCTGACAGGGCAGGAGATTCATCTGATGATGAGTTTCAGCCTCTTCGACAGCTTGCAGAACAGTAGCCTCTGTTGTTGCTGCCACTGTTCACTGTGGTGTTTCTGTAGCTTTAAAGCCACAGTGGAAAAAGCAGCAGTGAACAAATATGTGAGCAGCTCACCACAAAAACCAAAGGACATTTCAGATTACTGAGAAAAACAGTTTCTCTTGACACTAAAAAAAGAGAGTAACATCCGTGCCACCAAACTTCATGTTTCAGTCGTGCTGGTTATTTTTTTTCTCATGCTCTGCTGTTGGATGGTTCCTGCTTTAGTGTCAACTGAGCTATTAAGTATCAATCAATCCTAATCCGGAGACAGCACCAGTCACACAAACTGCTGGTTAATGACATTTCCAACATAATGTCTGCAGTTTCTTTGTGTCCATGCTTAAAGGCTGAAGTGTGTTATTTATATGAGAGTTTTCCCACGTTGTTTAGTCCCCATCAGTCCAGCAAACCGGTAACTGCCTCTGTATCACTACATTTCCAGTGCGTGCTGATAGTCCATCTTTAATTTTAACAATATTTTCTCAGAGATGGTTGAAAATAAAGTGGTTAAAGTGGTTGTAGCAGAAACGTGATGTAATAGCCAGCATGTTTCTTTTTTGCCAGAGAAAACAACTTATGATTGTGACTGTACTGATTGTGGTCAGTCATTATGTATTTACATGACTGCTATCAAACAAAAACAAAAACAAAAAAAACCTAAACATACCACAACCTACAGTCATGTTATAGCAAGTCTTAATCTGCAGATATTGAGGTATGCGTTCTAGGACAAAGGCTTTTCTGGTTTTGACTCATAGTGTGATGGATCTGCTCTCAAACACTCATCTAAGCAAGTTGTTTCATGTACTGGAGGCTGTACTGAAGGCATACAGTGAGGATCTGGGTTTCAATTCTCCATCATACCTCGGAAACACATCCTGTTCCTCTTTAAAAAAAACAAAAAACCTTTTTTTTGGCTTTGCTCAGCACTTCTGCATCACTCTAGGAACATGAGAAAAGACCTTGCTTCCCAAAAGCATCTTAAGGGTTGAGTTGATCTAAGATGATCTTTGTCCATGTCCATGATCTCAGTGCTAAAGAGTGCTCAGTAGATTTTGGAAAGAGGAGATCAGCTCCAACTTTGTACGGCTCACATGTTTCCCAAATGAAGTTCACTCAGGTTCTAATCCAGATCTGAAAAAGAAAAGTCCAAAACTTTCAAAAAACTAGACACTGGGTTATGTAAATCAAAGCTGAAACAATCATCTGCTCTGAGAACTTGTGATGTGCATTTGGTAAACAACATTTAAAAAAAATACCAGTAGATTAGTAATGACAAGTGATGCTGCAGCCCTGAGTTATTGACCTACGGTAAATTCACATTTACAAGCCAAATTTATAATAAAATCTCTTAATGATTTGTGGTGCTGGGGAGGAAATGAGACACAGTGGGTCGGATGGAGTCAGGGCCACGTGGGAGTGCGAACTGTAATAATTTTCCCTCCAGGAGTTTGTGCTGTTCCAGTCTCACACATTAATGTCAACAGTTCGATCACAGTTTCAACTCTGAGCGTGAGCGTGAACAGCAGTAGATGGAAGTAGATCTGCTGCTGATGCCTCACGTTTGTTTTTGTCAGTGAATCATAAGAGGAGTCTGGATGTTAATGATGACTCACAGCAGAATAGCACCTCACAGACGACATCAAAACAAATCACTGCCAGTGTTACTTTCCATTTCATTCTGGTTTTTTTTCTGTTTGTTTCCAGTCTAACCTTTAATTATGAGGATTTTTTCTCTTGTTGTAGCATTACTTAGCTTCATATCTGCACTGCTTTCATATTGAAACTAGAATATCTCACCATCTATGGTCAATAATTAAAGCAGCAATAAAAATCTTAATCCCTGTATCTCTCACTGTATCTCTAAGATTGCCTTGATGACATTGAACTGGCTATAAAAACATTAACTTTATGATGTTTATCTTGAACTTCGCTCGATCGCTATCGCTCTTCAACCTGTGTTGCAACCGCTGGCCCACAAACAGACGGACAAAGTTCGCACGACTGAGCAGATGTGTAGACCAACACAGCCAACAACCTCTTCACTGAACGCAAACAGAAAGAAATGGACTGTGAGTTCGCTGTAGTGACATCAAACATTGCACAAATTCGGTCAGTTAGTGAGTACCCGTTTCCCAACAGTTGATGTGGTTTCTGCCATGCAAGCATTTTCTGCAATCCTGCTTTATATGACAGGTTACAACATACTTCTTTAAATTTAATTGATTCGCAAAAGCACAACATCACATGTTGGAGATAAGATAAAATTTATAGAGCAGTTGTTGCATCAGTAAACACATCAATAAATTTTCCGCATTTCCCAGCAGCCTCTCCTCCCCTACCGGCCTTGTACATGCTCCCCCTCCTCCCTGCAGAGAACAAACACATGGCTAGTGATATTTCCATCAGCCTTTCACTCCTTCCACCATCTGCTGTTACCGGAAACCGGAAGCTTTAAAGCCTCGTTTCCTCTGCAGTAACGGTGTCCTCCTCTTGTTTGGGCACCTTAACAATCAGAAGCAGAGGCTCTCCTGCAACTTCTGAAATAGTGACTCAGTATTACTGTGTCCTCCAAAGATTACCCTTCCAAAGACCAATAAAAGGAAGCTAAGGTTGCAAAGTCATGGGGTCCCCCTTGTTCTTTAAATGCTTTCCCTATTCAATATTTTTTTGTATTTCAACGATATCCTCAAACTAACCAGCCAACTGTCACGATGCAAAATAAAAATGAATTTGCCACAGTGATATCTTTCCATAGTTTTAAAATCCTGCCTAGTAGTTTCAACAGTGTTCCTGTTTCAGAGTCTGATAACCGCTCGTGGTGAATCTGACACTCAGACTGGCAGGCAGTCCTGGAAAATACTTTATTATGTGATGAGGCATCGCAGCTTTTTAAACAGCCGTCAGCTTAAAGAGAACAATAATGTTTCCATTCAGAACACATGACTTTCCATGTTGAAAATAACCATCAGTTGTGATCTCTCTGACCCTATGGACTGTCTAGACTGAGTGGAGACAGAGAACATGTATTACCCTGCTCTTCAGTTCCTCTTAGGGACACAACTTTTTAGAAGATGCAGCCTCTGATCTCAGGAAACACCCAGAGTGAGATGTCAATGTTGGGAGCGTCAAGGTTAAAAAGCAAATGTGGATATAAAAAAGACTCTGTATCAACACAGTCCAGGGATAACCTCTTTTCCTCTTTTCTCTTAACTGCTTCCTAGCAGGAAGTTTCATCTCCATTAACTGTGAACTGCAGTTAAGAGTGCAGAGCGGGTTATCAGTTATATGTGAAGTATTAATGATGATACCAAGTGTGGTACTAAAGAAACTAAACCAAATATTGGTAAACAAAATGAAAAAAAGAAAAAGAGGAGGAATACCAACACTGTGTGAACCACTGCTCAGCCAGCAATCCCCTTTAAACAACACTTGAATCAGATATCTCTCTTCTCCATGTGACCGAGTCATTTCCATCAACCATCTCACACTCCCATGTCTCCATCATGGCCTCCTGAACCGACTACTCTCTTCCCACGCTCCTCTCTGCCCGGGCTTGTCCCAGAGTCAAACTGTGCTTCCTGAGTGAAGACAGCTCATGCTGTTGAAACATAGTGTGTAAAATTAAATGAAAATGAGTGAAAGCTGATTCAGACACTTCCCAGGCCCCCCACAATGACTATTACATTCAAATAATGATCAGCTAAGACATCAAGCTTCTGTCCTCCTACTCTGCATGAGTAAGTCCACTGAAATGTGTATAAGACAACCCAGTGACTGAATTTCCTGGAATATTGTGATATACAACATTGTTCATCTTTTTTTGACTACATTCGATGATGTGCGATCTAATTATAGCAACAACGCTCACAATTCACTCTTTTTTTATGAACTCTTTGTGACATCCGAGAGCATTCATTCATTCACTTATCTGTCAGTTTTTCCATGCAACCTACCCTGAAATGAACTCCTACACCTACATGTGTGAAAGTTTAACTTTTACAGCAGCCAGCTAAACCACCCGTTCACCACGTGCTCAGGTTTCTCTCTTCCTGTAGCATGGTGAGAGATATAGATTGCGGTTTAGATAATTTTCCTCTTGTTGCCGTGTTGTTTTCTCATTTTGTTGCTACTACTGCAACTTGGAAACGAGCAGAATACCCTCGCCCTTGCGCATTATCAGGATGCAGAGGCCTCCTGGATTGTGAGAAACCTGGCTCATCATAACTGCCACTGAAGCACTTGCACTCTCGGTGGTGGTATAGTGGAAATCCCATCGTTTCATTCAGCATTGTGAATTCAAACAATGGTAGATGCTGTTAGATTACATCTGCTATTTGTTGAAGGCTTTCCTATCTGAATGTGGCCTGAAGCAGAATCTAATACAATACAAACATTAGGTGGCAGGTGGTTAATGGGGTTTTCCCATGTAATATAGTAAAGTTAAGTCTTGTGGCCTCACCGTGTAAAGTGCCTCGAAATAATGTATACTCTGGTTTGGCAGTATACAAAAAAAAAATATATATATATATATTGCATTAAACATTAAATAATCTGTGTTCAATGTCTTGTTCATATAGAAACTGTAGCACCATAACCTTTGCTTTTACAAAGATTATGGCCAGCTAAACCACACGTTCACTGTGTGCTCAGGTTTCTCTCTTCCTGTAGCATGGTGAGAGATATCGATTGCGGTTTAGATAATTTTACTCTTGTTGCCGTGTTGTTTTCTTATTTCGTTGCTACTTTTTGCAACTTGGAAACGTTCGTGTTTGTCTTGGCACTCGGAAAATACAATTGACTGACATGAGCAGAGTACCCTCGTCCTCGTGCATTATCAGGATGCAGAGACCTCCTGGATTGTGAGAAACCTGGCTCATCATAACTTCCACTGAAGCACTTGCACTCTCTGCAAAACAATGTATTATAGAAGCCACAGACAAGTAAATGGTATAGTGGAAATCCCGTCGTTTCATTCGGCATTGTGAATTCAAGCAATGGTAGATGCTGTTAGATTAGATCTGCTATCTGTTTTGTCATTACAAAACATTAAAAGAACAAATATCAAGGGTTTAGGTAGAATTTCATTGTGGTGATTTTGGATCCAGGTCCAAATCTAATCCCTGGACATGCAAAATGAGTAACATCAAGGTCACGGATGAATCAACTGGTGGTCAAATTTTTCTGAGAAATGAACATTTTATTATAGCTTCGTATGCTTTCCATTTTAATTCCCTTTGGAGCTTTATGTTCACAAGAAAAAGTTCTATTTTACTGAGTCAGCCCACAACATGAATTGATGTCTGTCTCCAGCTTTAGTCACATCACAAACCACCGAGGTGACTGGACATCCAGTACTGCTTATGCTGATGATGTTAGTTAGAACTGGTCTTTTATCAGGAAAAAACAAGAGTGACTCCCTGGACTCTATATGGTAATTTCTTCTGTAGAAGAGGTTCAATTTTAATTAGTGACAGAACTTGTTTAGCTTTAGACATCACAACACATTTTTTTTCTTCTGAAGTGTGCTTTCTCAAATTTTTTTTAAATATATTTCTAAAAGTAACATATCCAAAGATCTGAAGCTCCTTAACTTGTATCACACAGATTACACAGAAGCAGTCACCTGAGCCTTATCTACACATTGACCAAAATTAACACATTTCTGTAACTACAAATATGCTCTGACCTACATATTGTGTAACAGACGAATGGTGATACCGATACACGCTCTGACACATTGCTCTCAAAACATCCCCAGTTCTTAGTGATATGACTTCGACAACAAGTTGGAAATACGCCACTTGGATTCTGTGCCACGTTAACATACATGACCACATCACATCATTCTTGTAGATTTGTTAGCTGCACAGATTTGAACCCAAGGCTTCTATGACAGAAGAGGTCATTGAAGTACGCTGACTTCACTGTCAGGTTCATGAAATCAAAAGTGGAGGCAGCCATTAGATGAAGGTAAATTGTGACCATAAAGGGATGTTCATGGTCAGATAGGGTGTGGTCTTCTTTTGCTGTAGCGTATCTACCTCAGGGTCGGATTGTGCATCTGAGATTATTTCCACCTCTGGGCCATTTTCCACTGATCTCTCTCAATCAATTACGGGTAGATGTTTTCTTCTTTGTTTTTGGCACTATTACCAATAAAAGTTCTAGAGATTGTTGTGAAAGAAAATCTGAGATCAGCAGTTTCAGACACATGTTCAACTCAGCCTATTGGGCAGGTTTGCATTCTTATGTTTGGTGTGAACATCACTGACACACCTGACTTGTAACTGCATGACTGAATGGATTGTGCTATTGTGACATGATAAACTGATTGGATAATTACAAGCAAAAACAGGTCTGCCTAATTAAGTTCTCACTTAACAGTTGACTTAAAAATAGGGCCCAACCAATTTATCAGTTGGCCAATTAAATCGGCCGATTACATATGGAAGGAGAAAGTTTGTTCACTGCAGGAAACAAGACAAAAAAGCCTGTGCATCAAATGACAATGTCAGGCCTGTCATGTGGTTCTCTTCCTCATTGCAGACACTGTTTTCATGTCAGACATACCAGGAGAATGGGGCATTTTTGTAAATAATGTAAATAATATATTTTGTATCATAGTTACAGCCCTTATTCTTTTTCCTCTAATCCCCAGGACCGGTCAGGCTCTACTTAAAAAGGTAAACGTAACCAAGCTGAAGACTTAAAGTAACTTCCTTGAAATTCACCTACAGAAAAAATCATGCAAAAAGGGACCAATACCGACCAACTATTAATCAGTGAATACTGATGTGTTGTGTTTTCTGGAGTCGTACGTAAACCTTGACTGAATCTTGAACTAGCACAGTAAATGCAGTATTGTACATGTTGGAGAAAAAGAGGACGCAGACTTCCCTAAAAGGGTTAAAGTGTTCGTTTACAGATTCACCGACAGGCAAGACAGAGCAGGAATGTTCAGCCCAGTGTTCAGGCTGGGCCTCATTCCAGGTCCAAAGCGTTACGCAGCTTTTTGTAAGCGGTTTCCAAACTAATGACTCGTGAAATACCAGAGCGTTTGTCATCATGTCTGAGGCGGGGAGGTCGAGGGAGGATGAGAGAGAGTGAGGGGAGAGAAGAGGCAGAGAGGAGGAGAGACTGAGTTTCAGAAACATAAGGTAGAGTGGCATGAGGCTTAAAGAGGAAAGAAAACTGTCGTTACCGGTTACTGCTGTGTTTCAAAGCCTCCTGTGAACTGTCAGTGTCCTGGCTGGTGTTACTGGACAGACGTGTTCCAGTAAGTTGTCGGTGCCTATTTCAGGCTGGTGTTGTTGTAGCCTCTGCCTTGTAGCATTTTCAGCCTGGCTAACTGTTGTTTTTGTGTGTGCGTGTTTTTCAGCCATGGGTCTCAGGTCAACAGTGGGGATCCTTCTGATTTTTCTCGGGCTACATGGGATCTGTGCAGGATTTAAAGAAGGTAAGCTGAGCAACATTTCTCTCAGACCTACATACATACAACAACAACTGTCAAGTCTGGCGAACGCCTGCGTACTGTCTGTACAGAAATATTTTACCACCACCTTGTGGCCACTGCTGTAACTGAACCAACTACGATGTGAGCTCCCCAGAAGTCTCACACTTCTGTCCAACTTGTTTTGAAAAAGTTGCTGCTATTGTAATCAAACAGTTAATGCATGTTGAGTGATTTGGTAGCTGAGCTGGGTTTTGAACCTGACCAGTGTTTCCCATACACAGACCAATGTGTGGCGCAGGGACACAGAATCACGACCAAGCGCCACAAATTGATTCTGTGTTTTTTTCTCTCAACGCCATATTGTTCCGTTCATTCATCTCCGCATGGCGCTCTTTCTCTGTCATTCTCTGCATGGTTCATATTACTCCGCGATCCCCCCCGACCCCTCGGACAGTTTGACACTATACCGCCACACTCTCCTGATATCCTGTGAGAAACACTGCTGACCACATTACAATTAACTAATTAACAGATGTTGAAAAGCGGAAATTACTAGTTTTAGTTGTATATTTACATATTTTGTAAGGACTGACTTGTTCTAGCTGCTGGGAAAGAGTAGATTAAATGAACCTGAGTAATTCCAGGCAGAATGTGAAGCAGACAGAAGACGCTCAGTACTACCAATGTTATTGAAAACAGATATGTTCCTGTTTCTGTGAGACGCACTGAGGGAAACCCTGTTCAAACTTTAAGTCTTAACTGCTGTATCACAACTTAAAATGTATATATCATATGCACATGACACTGTATTATGATGGTGAACCAATTCTTATGGTAACTTCACTTCTCTCATATTGTGTGTATGATGGGAACAAAACAAAATGTACCCCAGGTTGAGATAAAGCTGCCAGGGGATTGCGAGAATCCATCTCACTGATGATGAATGGAAAAACACTGGAAGTCAAGCACCATGTCCTGTGTGCAGCCTCAAATCCCTGAGCTACTAGTTAAATGCCAAAAACAAAAGCCAACAAGGAAGAATGGTCTAAAACAGACTTGACTTTCATGAAACAAACTCTCGTGATTTTACGATCCTTGAAAGTAAAAAAGATGAAAGCAAACACAGACATGGGGACTAGGTAAAGACTGTAAACCTAACATGACCTCTACTTCTTAAAATCACTTTTTTAGTAAGATACAGTTTTGTCATGGAATTTGCGGATACAATTTCCTGGAATTGATCAATAACTGACAAATGTACTCCTCACTGATCTGTTTGTTGCAGACAACTGTACCAACTACAGGATCCAATTTGAGAGGGTCTTCTCTGTTCCTGGGGACATGGCTATGCTGAATAGCACATTAGTGTCTCCAGACGTCTTCAACTTCACAAGTGACCCATACAACATCACGTGGTTTAACTCAAAGACGGGTCAAGAAATGAGCAACCAGCCTGGTCGAATCCTGGTACATGGAGAGACTCTGTGGTTTCTCAACGCAACGCTGGAGGACAGTGGAGAATATGTGTGCATACTGAGGTACAGCAGAACCAGCAGAGATACAAATATCAACAGAAAAAGATGCAATAGCCCCAATGTGTCTCTCTACACTATATGGATTTCTGCCCACTAGGGCTGGCCAAACACAGCTGTGATTACACCTGTATTTGCTTAAAAATCTATCTTTGGGTTTGACATCCAGCCAAACATTAGTCTGAAAGTTCAGAATACCATCTGAAGTGGTTTCCCTGATGGTCCCGCAGAGGGCATCATTGTCTCTACCAATTGCATTCACTGCTGATGAATCAGTTGGCTAAGCAAATGTTCTTCTAAATTTTTCAACAGGACTCCTTCTCAGTGCTACATGCAGGCCACCAAGCTGCAGGTGGAACTGCCACTTGCTGGAGAGTGTGGAAGGCCAAGGAAAGCTGTTCAAAAACTTACACATGGAGTCTGGGACACCCTCTCCTGCCCGCTGATGGATTACATCAATAAACTGGACAGCTACAACATCAGTTCGTCCCTCAAGTGGTACAGAGTGAGTTATGGGAAAGTTGAGTTCTGATATAAATGTCTACATCAGATGCTGTTACTATCAAATTTATAGAAACAATTCAACATAATTATAATATGCGTTCTTTTGGAAACATATTTTACTATGAGAAAGTCACAGACACAGATACAAGTTACCTTAACAAAAGAAATTTGTACTTCCGCAGAAGTTCAACTTTGTTAATATAAACCCCTTTTTAAATATTGTAATAAAGAAAATCTGACCTTTGCATTTCTTTTCTTCATCTAGGGTTGTGAGCCTATAGTGGAAGGGGAAGAGGGGTATACCTACCGGGATAAGACCAAAATATCAATTGGCATGGTGGCAGCTAAACACAACGGCACCCACACCTGCAC
>OMNW01030615.1:0-23917 GCA_900303245.1 Selene dorsalis | reverse complement strand
ATTGTACTCACCCGAACAGCTTTGGTGTAACTTGAAGTCCTTCGGAAGATATTTAGATCCACTCGCGATCTACGTATATCCATATAACGGGAGTTGTTGGGGCAAGGATGCAGCGTCTAAATAAGACATTATCTGCTGTGAAACTCCTTCATTTCACCAATATCTTGTTATGAATCACCGGCACTATTCCCCTGTGAGTTCGGAGCAGCTCGGAGTTGTGTTGTTGTTGTCATCCGGGGTTTTTTACACGGCTTTTCACTGACCTACGACCTCGATGACGTCACTTCTGTGCCACTGCCGAAGTCGTAGGTCAGTGAATAGCCGTGTAAAAAACTTGTTCGGGTGAGTAAATGAACGGATTTTATGCTAGAAATAAGGTCCAGGTTGCAAAAAACGGAACTTTTCCTTTAAGTTGAGCTCGTTTCTTCGAGACTGGTAACACATTAGCTATGTAACAATAGAACAACTTAAAATGTTTTTACAATTTTAGTATTGTGATCATGACAAAAAAGTTCTTTACCATGTAACAATGACAATTATGAAGGTCCACTGTTGCCATGATGCTACAAGGTATGGAGTCTGTATCCCTGAGAAATTCAAACATTTGTTGCTCTGAAGAAAAAAACAATGAACAAATACTGTAACTAAAATAGTGTTTATTCCATTGAAAAAATACCTAATCCAACGCATACAGTAATAAAGGAAAAGTGAATGTTACACAAACAAAGGCTTATAGTGTTATTTCATGTAAAGAATATTGAATGTCATCGTCATATATTTAACAACCTCTCTAAATGCATGCACTTTCAATTTAAACAGTTCTGATTGTCTCTTTTCTTACAAGATTTTTCTATAACATTGAGTTTCTCCATATTCAGCTCCATTTAGCCAGATGTGACACAGCAGTGCACTCCAGGCTGAGCTTGTCATCAAAACAAAGTGTGGTGCTCTCACCAGAAGCAGATAGTAGCCTTTCATCTCAGAAACTGTCACTAGTAATCAAACATAACATTCCAACCTTGACACTGATCTTTGCATTGATGTGACAAAGCCAATGTGTACAGTGTTAACAATGGATGTCCTAATACATGTGGTACAATCTGGCAGCCACCTTCTCAGAACCAGAACTCGGAGACGAAGACGTGAACGTTGATGATGTTCTGGCCGGAGTCACCTTGAGTTGTCAAGTTGCGCATGGACAGTTTCAGGACCGTAGTCAACGGACCAATCACAGGCTTCACCTGGCGAACAACACCTGAAGGAGACAAAGGAGAACAACAGTGTTCTTAACAGTAAGTGCCAAACATTAAAGAGATAGCAGTGTAATAGACTGCCAAGGTATAGTGCCTCTTCTGCTAACTGGATATTCAAACCGAAAGTGGTGAGAACATCAAGATGACTGCAGGTTATTCAGTTAACATGCTAACCAGCACTGACTCTACAGATGTATAACTATCTAACATACAACATTATAGGAATCAGTTGTTAATACTAATGTAACTAATTTAAAAAATTTCACACAATTAATTGACCTTCTTGTGGGCAGTTGTCACAAAGATACTGGTGTAAGAACTTATTTTCTTTGTTGGTCTTAAATATAATATAGATGTTTCGCGGTCTATTTAACCTCTATCATCAGTCTGCATCATCTTTGGCAGAGTTCCCATAGCTAACTCTTTCACTCTTTTTCCTTTTGGTGTGAATGCACAGAAAGAAAAACAGCCATCTGTCTAATCTGAGATGGTACGTTGCAGATAAAGATTGTTTGTCTGTTCTATTCCAGTCACTTAATTGTTGGTTATTAGACACTACCAGTTGCAGGGAATTAAGCAAAAAGAAACTACAGCAACATGACTACATCACCAGGAAAATATGGGGATATTAATCTTTAGCAACAGCCCGTCTTTGTTTGGATCCACTGTCAACAATATCAATTTGTCAGTTTTGTGATTTCTTCTGAAATGCTTTGGCAGATTAACTAAAGAAACTGTGATTATCTGGTATTAAAGCTAATGAACAGGACGGGACTTGTTCATTTTGACTTAGTTTTCAGTGTTTTTATTTCTGTGTTGCTATTGGATTTAATGGATCACACAAAACATGTTTTTTACCCTTACCCCATAGAGGTTTCTACCCATGCACACAGTTTTGGTTTTGAGGGCTGAGGGATTGAGAGAAATTTTGCTTCCATCCGAAAAACAGTGGAGGCCAATGGAATTTTGTTTGTGGTGCTGAGCTTGCTGTCATCCAACACATGATGCATAAACAATCCCCTGATGGCAGGCTGTCTAAACCAGTCCTTCTTCAGTTGTCCATCTCGTGTCTGACAGTTCTGTCAATTTCATATTGGGTGTACTTCAGTTTTATTCAATATAGCTGGGTTTCTAAAGTAAAAAATAGTTCTTCTTACACATATCTCTCTAGGGCATAAAAGCAGGGACACAACAAGGATGTCTGTTTCACTTGGCGACACTTAGGCTTATGACAAACCTCTCTGTCATCAGGTGAGTCACACATCAACGGGCACATTTTTATTCAAATGAGGTGTCACGTTGACGAGCTTAACAAAGGTGATGTCAGGACTGTCTGTGACAATATGTATTTTATTTCTCCCTCCTACCGTCCACCCTCTCTGTGGACAAAAGACACCCTCTATCAGGGTAAAACAGATGGGAGAATAAACATACTGAAAACAGAGCATTACAGAATACCCGTGGAATTCACTGGGTGCTCTTTTTAAGTGAACATGCGATTACAGGGGGAAAAATGCCAGTGTTTATACAGGCTGTCAGCGGGCCTTTTCTCTGCACAGGCCTGGTGACATTTCAGCTCTGGCCTGTTTGAACAGCCATCACCACAGTGCAGTCAGGCAGCACAATCACCACACTGTCCTCCCATCACACCTTCAACCATCCTTTTTCCTCATTTTTCTCCTCTTCTGTTTCTCTTATTCATCGCTAAGTGAAACGTTCCACTGTTTAGTCAGATGACTTGAGTTTTAAATTGAGCGTGGATCAGAATCATGATACATCACAGCCTGGATCAGTCTGAATTATGAGGCTCCTTTGTGATAAAATAGTAACGCTTGTTTGGTCATTGTTCATCACAGGGCACATGATGATGATCCATTACTCGGCCTTCGGGACACTGGCATTGTAATAATGGCAGATTCTCCCACCCACTCATTCTAATCCTTCTCTTCCTCCCCTTCTCTTCCCTTCCTGAGGGGGCTGGTGTTTGTGGCACCATCACTGTGGCCCACAAGGGCAAATGAGTCCCATGTGTTTGATGGAGGGGAGCAGTCACAGTCACGCGATACAGCCATGGAGGCATTCCTCCAGGAATCCATCTTTAACCCTGGGAGGGGCAAGCTATAGGAGCTTGAAATGTGCTCTCTCTCTCTCTCGCTCTCTCTCTCTCTCTCTCTCTCTGTGTCACTTTATTTTGCTCTCTCGTCCCTCTCTGAGTCAAATCTGTGGGCACACACCAGATTCCAGAAGATTTCGGCGATAAGCACTTGGACGAGTGTGGAGTGGGGCCCACTTCTACCAGGGTTGCCCCCTTGTTTTGGTGTTTTGGGACTCTGTTGCATAGTGACACCAGGCAGAGAGGAGCGGGACTGAGATTTTATTGTTTCCAAAGCGTCAGCGGCATCAGAGAGAGCTAACCTTTGCTTAAACCTAACAACAGCCGCAACATTAAGAAAATAACTGACATGGAAAAAGAGATTGAATTTTGAGTCTGAAAATTATTTTCAGACACAAGCCAGCTGAGATGGCACGCAACTCGGAGTTGACCAATGCAAACTCAAATTGAGTTCAGAAGGTTCATGATTTGAGCATGTGCTTAAATCAAATAAAATCAGTTCAAAAGCTTCTGTGCTGGGCTGAGCAAGCACACAATGAAGATGAGTAAGATATCATTATGAGCACAATATGGACCACCGCAAAGACAGACCGGTTTTACTTCACATTAAGGCTTTTTTTTTAATTACAGTGTACAGTAAGTGTGGCCTAAATCTAATGAGGACTAAACACTCTATAATCAGGGTCAACCAGGGGTAAGTTTTCCACTGAAAATACTAAAGATTGTTCCTATGAAAGAACGCTAAACAATCTCACCACATAAAAAAATAACTAGCAAAAACACAGACACACATCGTATCTAAACTGAAAATTTATGAAGGACATCTAAATAGTGCAATATGTGGAATGTGTCTGAGGCTCGTTAGTGTTTTGTAAATTTGTTTGTGGTCTAATTAGCACATATGGACGGCACAACTGTGTTCTTAAAAATTCTGTTATGGTGTCCTCCTCAAAATCCCCAAATTCCACTGAGCTCACTGCTGATGATTTAAAATTTAACTCAAAAAACAGTCCAGTTTTCCCCAACTCCGATTTGTAAATCTTCTATTGGGTGTGATTGGGTGTGAACCAGCACGTCAGTGAGAAGCAACCTGTAATACGTACCATGATTTCTGTAGTGATTTGCGGCTTGGTAAGAAACACCTAATTTGTCAGAACATGTTATACTCAAGTTTTAGTCTTTGTTTAACTTCTTTATTTCCACAGCCTTGAGGGCAAGAAAAGAGTAATTAACTTATTACAATGAGAGCTCGGGTGCCCAGTTCTGCACAGAGCAGCCTGATACTAAAGTTATGTGCATGTGACCTCCTGGAAGCCTCTGTGAAATCCTAACATGATGACTCTGTGTTTCCGTAAGCTTCCCATCAAAAGCACAGCGGTATCCTCAATGAGGGGAAAGCATCAGCTAACAGCTGGGCCTCAACGTACTCGCACTGAACCTGAGGTGAAACCACAACCGCATACTCATCTTTAACATTTCATCCGGGCTGTACGGCAAAAAGCCAGCGGCCACATAACAGGTTGACTTTGATTGGCTACCCTACCACCTGAGATTCATATAAATAAACACGGGAAGGTTTTCACAGTCCTACAGCTGACTATTTACCCTGCGACTGAGTTGCAAGGTCATGTCATCTGAAGCCTGAAGAACCCATGCAGGATATGTGGTTGTAGTGGTAGAAGAGGATTGTGACATCTTTCCATCTCTCTGAGGTATCTGCCACAGGGTGCAAAGGTGACTGAGCTGAATTAAACAGCCACCGTCAAACAAACAGCTGTGCAATCTGTCCCATCTCCAAAACATTCTGCCACACCATAAAGTAACCCCTTAAAGAGGCAGAAAGTAGAAAATAGCCTTAAATAAATGCATGCTAGTAGGGACACTGCCACAAAACAAAGTGAAGCAAATGCCAGGAGGCATTTGTCATCCTTCATGGCTATGAGGGCTGCAATATTGAAGGGTTACATGTAAACAGTGCAATTTCTGGGTTTTCTGGTTTCTACAACTCAGCGAGGAAGTGTATGACAAAATCCAAAATGAACGGTTTTAACACCAGAGACAAATGAAAAGTATGCATTGGCCTCACCACAGTATTGTATAATGACACGCTGGTTGTGGCGCTATGCATGCTCACTGCAGTGAAACCACTGGAGAGTGTCCAGGTGGTGTACAAAGTTCCAGTATGCAAAGAGGGCACTGAAGGGCATTCTTCAGCATCATTATGGTTGTAACTGTACCATGTTTTGTATCTAACCATACAGCTGATGTTCAGCTGAGCACTGCCGGCATAAACACGAACACAGCAAATAGAGGTTTCGTGTTCAGTGTTTCTTTTTATTTTTTTACTGTGGGAAATTTCTTCTCCAAAAAAATCAATAAAAGCCAGGAGATGCGCCAAAGAAATTGCTAACTAGCTCCCTTGTTACCCCATTAGCGAAGCAACCAGTTTCAGTTTTGATAACCCGTCAACATGACTGAAATACAATCCTTTCAAAGTGCCAGCATAACCCACTGTATGAGGAGTGTACAATGGCTTTAACGGAAATGGACCTGGTGATCATGGCCTGGTCACTGGTCACTGGAACACTGGTGGCTGGTCAGGTCAGTTGGTCCAAACAAAACTCTGACCACTCCACCACTCCAACGAGGGGGTGGGCTCCCCTGCTCTGAAAAGGTCAGCATATGTGGCTTGATCTTTAAAGGTTAATTAACAGTGAGTCATAGTTATAGATCGCTCAATTGGCCCATGGGTCATTGTCGGAAAGTTGTCACTCACTTGGTACTGACATCATTGAAAAGTAGCCACAGGGAATTGGTTGATTCTTTTCTTGGACTTCTTGGTTTTAGCAGTTGTGAGCCAGAGCAGCTGAGATGACATAACATGTGCCATTATCTTTACCACAATATTTGCACAATATTATAAGTGACATTTCAAAGCTAAGAACCATAACGAAGGAGACGAAAAAAGACTTGACTTTTTATCTATTTTGGCGTGTGCCTATGTAGAGAATGACATTAATTTTGCAAATTGAGTGATTACCTAAACAAAGTTAAATTTTTATTAATATCACAGTGCCAGAAAACTAAGAATAATGATGAATATCATACACTAAAATGGATCAATGAAATCTAATGAATTATTGTGACAGTTTTATTTCAAAAAAATACTATATGTGTACATACCAGTGTCTTTTTGACTGTGCACATGGTACATGGTCTGCATCACCATCCATTCATCATCTGTGAGTGTGTGTGTGATGTTGCCTGTGGCGTTGTTGGGTGGGGAAGACCCTGTTTTGATCAACTGTACTAATCTCCACTGGGACAGACAAGAATTCCTTGTGGGCCTGGCACACTCTGGTGGGCCTGCTGCATCCATGTCATGATTCATTCAAATGACAAGCACTCAAAACTCGAGGAACTTGTTGTCTGCTTATCTGGCTGTCCTCATCTCCTCACCAGCACAGCCACAAGTCAGAGCCACAAGCCCCGCTGGCTCTGAAGCAGTCATGTCTCACACAGAGGACTCACATTCCACCAGCCACTGTGGAGGGCAGCGCTGACGACCACAGCTACCTGCATGGAGACAAACTGTTCACTTCCCCCTCTATTCATCTTGCTGTCTGCCTCGCTGCCTGCCAGTCCTGTGCCAGTTCCAGCTCAAAAGATATTTATTCTCCACACAGGATATAAACCACAATGGTATATTTGCACCTGCATTAAAAAAATGAATGGAATGTAGCCGCAGCATCTTAGACTTTGGGTGTCTCCAGAAGATGGAGTTGCTGAGAGAAGAGTCTATGTCATCTGTTGCTGCCCAGTAAGATATAAGATAAAGACATAAACACTACAAAACAAAACTGTTTTCCAGCTAGACAGACATAGAGAATTAGACAACTGTGATTAATGGTACAAACTAATCCCTCCATATGACGAATAATTAGTCATGAAGAGGAGTCACTTGGACAGATTCATGGGTGGATGACTAAACATGTCCTGACTGTGATTCCACAGCTGGCTTCTTGCTATATTGTACATTCCATTTATGCACATTCATGTTGGTCAGCCAGCTGGCTGAGTTAAGTAAAAACATAACTCACATAATCGTGTGATCTGGATAACTTTTGTTTGTTAGGAGTAGGCTCTGTTGGCCCTGCTTTCCTGCTGTTCCTCTGATGTATTCCCTTCCCTCTTGTGTTTGTTTGTCCTCAGTCCATGCTCTGGGTTTGTCCATGTGTGTTTCAGTGCGGCTGAGCTTCCTGTTCTTACCAGTCTCCCATTCCACATTAGACATTCATCTTACCACCAACACCATATGCTGCTGCAGTATAAAGAGACCTGTCAACTCACCATTCTTTGCCAGATCGTTAAGTCACCCACAGTGGTATTATACTACGGCCTTCTCTGGTTTTTGGACCTCGGTTTTCTGCTGTTTTTGATTTTTAAATGTGCTACACATTCAGTATGTGTTCTGTCCATGCCCAGCTTTTTTTGTTTGCTTGTCCAGTCCTGATCTCACCTAGCTGTTGGAATCCCTGTGTCACCTGTGGCTCTCCACCTGGCTACATTCCCGCTACAACATCATCCGTCAAAGAATCCCTCTTCGCTTCTCTCTCTCTCTCCATTGACCATTGGAAAGAACCTAGCCTGGTGTGATGTCTGTTGAAGCACACTGATGATAGGGTCAGAATCAGCAGCATGAATTTGTGGATCCAAGGGTGTGGGGAATGCTTCCTTGGCACACTTTAGCTCCTTAATATGAATCAATCATTCAAAAGTCTCAGCCTATCTGCTGCCAACAGTACATCCCTTCATGGCCACCATTTATCTTCTAATGGCTACTTCCATCCATCTATCCATTATCTTCCACTTATCCGGGGTTGGGTCGTGATGGCAGCAGCCTGAGCGGGAGGTTCCAGACATCCCACTTCTTGGCAACACTTTGCAGCTGCTCTTGGGGGATCCCAAGGCGTTCCCAGGCCAGATAGGATATATAATCCCTCCAGTGAGCTCTGGGTCTTCCCCAGGGTCTCCTCCCAAGACATGGACATGCCCTGAAGATCTGCTAATGGAGGCACCGGGGGGGTATCCTTATTGGATTTCTGAACCGCCTGAACTGGCTCCTTTTGACATAAGGGAGCAGCAGCTCTGCTGCAATGGCAACTTCCAACATGATAATACACCATGTTACAGAATGAGTTCAGTGACCTTCAGTGGCGTGAATGTGCTGCTGACAAATCAGAGATGATGTGATGCAATCAAGTCAGCATGTAGCAGAATCTCAAAGGAAAGTTTCCAGCATCTTGTGGACTCACACAAAGAACAGAGGCCCCACCCAGTATAATGTGATCAAGTGTATACCATCCGTGTTGCAAGACGTCCTCCAATCTGTGCCTATACTTCCAGCAGAAACAACAGAGCTCATGTTTTCAAAGGAAGGACTCATCTATCCACCTGCTGACGGCCTAAATCAATCATCCCATTATCAACCCTATTCAAACAAACTGTCCTGAATTGCAAGTGGATGACAGCATTAGCATGAGCAATGCATTCCTGCACTCTGTGTTCCCAAATATGTGCATATGTCATACATGTTGTCTTTGCTTCAAAGGGTTATATACATTACTCTGATAGATTTGCTGTGTGTCTACATACAGTACCTGACGGGGTTTTTTGTGGTCACCGCTGTGCTACTGTGGTTGTCATGGGAATTTGTAAGTGTTTGATTGTTTCTGATTATTTTTTTCCAAGTGCTGAGGGTTGGTTGTGTTTGCACAGATGCATAAGGCTGTCAGGATTGTCATCAAAATATGACAGTTCTAGGAAAGCCAGTGATGGATGACCAGGAACTAGGAAACAGTGGTGCTGCCCCAATTTGGTGTGCCGTCAGCCAGTATACGAGTGTGCATGTGCGTATGTCTACGCATACGCCACATGCCTGGGTGTGTAACCGACTGGTTTTCAAATAGTGAGTTAAGTGAGCAGAACGGAAAAGAGCATCAGCCAATCAAACCTTTTAACAATCTCTTTTTCAAGTTAGCAGTGGATTCTGAGGATTCCTAATTGCCTCTTTTGTCCCTTTGAAAAACACAAAAAGTGGCCAAAAATAATGGCCAACGTTAGTTTGAGTTCACGCTCTTGTTCATTAGTGGAGCCTCAATGTCTGCTACTCTTCACATCCCACCAAGCTGTAATACCACTGTTGGAGACCCTGGAGATACTGGAAACTAAGCTTCCTTAAGTGACACGTCAGCGAGCCTCATACAATGGTTACGCAACAGCAGCATCTGTGGGCCAAAGCACCAGCAGCACAACCCACTAAATAAAACCAAGAGAACCTTCATAGCACCATGGACGCCACACTTCACAGCGAGCAGTCAGTGACCAAAGGCTCCAGTGCGCAGGGCCTACATTTGGATATGTGATGGGCAACTGGTGCTAACATGCAAGAGCTGCATCCAATAAGCATCCAATGGGTTTGGGAGAGAAGTGGCTCCTCACAAACAGACCTTTCATGTGGTCGTCAGTTTAAGTGCTCTAATGCTCGGCGAGACACTGAGGCCTAGCGTGGGGAAGTGGAACAATACATTTAACCACATGAAGCAAAGCACCCAGGATTACTTCTGCACATATTTTCTCTCTCTCCCTCTTTTCTCTTTCATTGAATCACAGCGTCTCACTTTGTCTTTCTCTTTCGGCATTTTTATCCTTTCTCCGCGCTTTGCACACACACATACGTACTTGCCCCTGCAAATGAACACTGCTATAAACAGGGAATTTCTCCTAAATCCTTGCAGACACACGCACACAGTAGACAATATGTATAAAATAAGGCTTATCACTTGTGCAAAATTACACCATTGCACATTCCAACAAAAACATACCATTATGAAAAAGTGCAATATAATTGTAACTGCTTTTACAGTGAATTATGTGAATTATTGCTGGTAATAAACATTTCTCTCCTGTGTCTTTGTGTGAATTTGGGTGCGTCTGATGAGCACACATCTGTTTCTGCACAAGTGTATAAAAGAGGAACACTTGTGTGCACCCACAATCCAGTCTGAACCAGTGACAGTCACACACTCTCCTCCTCCCCCTCCTCCCTCTTTCATTCTGTAAAGACAGATGTGCGCACTGACAGGCCGTCCCTTCATCCGTCAGCAAGACAAGGGGGAAAAGAAGCAGAGGCTGTCCTTCCACTGCCACCCTGCCTGCATCTCCACACACAACCAAAACAAAAACACCTAGATGGGCCCAACAATGTGTCATCCTTCGGCTCACAACACCCTCATTCTCCCAGGGCCAAGGCTCAATTCATCTCTCCCACAGGCGCGCAGCAGCCTTGGGTCACCACCAGACTAAAGGATGGGAATGGCTTCTTCCCAAACATGTGCTGTTGTTACACACCACTGGAGATGGTATCTGTTGCTCCTACTTGAACTAGCGTGGGGCTCTTCTTGCATGCTGGCGGTCACTGAACAGGTAGTTATGATGAACTGCTTGTCAGCTGCAATCACTCATGCACATGTGCATGTAAGTACACAAGTATATGGTTTATACATGCTATTCCTTTGCATTCGGACCGCTATAACTCATTGTGGAAAGTAATGATCTGCTTGGGATAAGCCTAGCCGTGGATAAGTGAATTAAATGGTACTTTGTTTAACCACAAGACTGTGAAAATTGATGCCAAATATTTGGTGAGACAGAAACAGGCCTTCGTCTGTCTCAAAGAGCCACTGAGAGGACATAGCTGTGAAGACACAGACACTCAGAGCCCCCGTGAAGATGATGACAGCTACATGATGCCACCACACTGCCGAAGACCAGAACGGGCAGTGTCACATGCACTTATGTCAGAGGTTCCAGACAATCCCTTTGGAACATTTTTTCTGCCTTTTTGTCCCTTCCTCGGTGTCCACATGTGAGTTTGATTTGTAAAAAAAAAAAAAAAAAAAATACACATATATGTTTCAAAATGAGAAATGAGGTCAGAAAAACCACCGACTTTGTTAAAAAAGAAATGCAATCTCCAGTCACAGAGGCTGCTGGGTGGTGCAGGCTGCACGTCGAAGACTCTGCTGTCAAACGTGTGCACCAGGTTTGGTTAAAGTAAAATGTCTGTACTCACCCACATACAGTCCGTTCTCTACCCGCTTGATGATATCGAAGGCGTTCTCCACGTTGCCGTCCAGGATGTCAAACTTGACGTCGTAACTGCCTAAGTGATAGGATCCGAAAGCCGGCACCGTGGTTCTCAGGAAAACAATCTCTGTTGGAAGATAACAATTAGACACAAAAAGCTTTTGGAGCCTAAACCCTCATAATCACACAAGGATTGCACCACCGTACCTATGCCAACTCTTACATTCCTGTTTTTTTCTTTCCAAGAGAAAGACAATAAAATGGGAGACGGAAAGGTCTGTGTTTATTGTATACTGAGAGGGTCAGAGGAAGGTTGAGGCTTTTCAATACCATTGTTGGGCTGAAGGACCTTGAGTCCTTTACACCCTGACTCGGCGCTTATGAGAAATGACAAGAGCTTAACTCTCCGTGACGTTGAGCATGAGTGTGTCTGAAATATGCTCTGCATGCCGGCCAATAGATGCTTGTCAGCTGTCAGTGTCTGCGAGTGATTACCGTGGTTACTCATATCCAAGCAGCATGGCACTTAGTCTCTAGTGTGGGCCAGCCAAGCTCAGACTGCATGAAGAACATCATGGAATTGCTAATTTGGGAGGTCAGAGGTGGTCATATGGATTCTGACAGCTGCAGGAAAATGCATTTGATGGGAGTTCAGAGATTAAAGGAGATAAAACGGAGCCAAAGAAAAAAAAGGCTGAGGACCACAGTGACACTAACAAAACCCACAAGTTATCGTACTGTCTTCAAATTCATTGTTTCCAGAGATTTTAACAGTGTTCTGTCACAAGATGAAGCCACAAATATGGGCTTTTGTGGGATGTGCAGAGGAAATTTTAGGGTAGGCTGAATGATTTACTTTTTTAGTTTACACTTTGTTGCCAGTAGTTAGTTAGAGGATTGTTACTGCTCTTATGTGTACATGTATGTAAAGCAGATATTAGACTAGCCAGCAGCTGTTTTCCTTAATTAAGCATAGGGACTAGAAGCAGGTGGAAACAGCTAGCCCTGCTCAGTCCAAAACAAAACCAGAACCTCTGCTGCTCACTGATCATAAATAAATTGTTTTTACACTTTTATTTCAGCACATATTAGCATAATTTGTATTTTTTTTCTTTAGCTCTAGAGGTGCTGGCTTTTGGCTTCAGTGTACAGGGCCTGGCTTGCTGTTTGCCCTGATTTTGCAGTGTTTGCAAAATATGTGAAGCTGAGCTAACTGGCTTCTGAATTCATAATTCATTAATGTGAGCGGTGTCCAACTCTTGGGGGAAAAAAAGGGTTGATGAAACATGACACATGCTGCATGGTTACCCCTCTGGATTAGTCCAATATCACAATCTTATAAAATGGAGCTGTGCCTACCTTCTGGCTTTGTGAACTCTCTGAAGGTGGGCAAGGAGATGAAGGTGTGGGACACTGAGTGTGTGGGGTCCAGAACACAGGCGACATCACTGGGCTGACAGGACTTAATGCAGCGAATGGTGTCAGAGCGCTCAAGCCTCGCCGCTCTAAAGGAGAGAGGAAACATACACACCCAAAACAAAAAGAAAACACAAATACACACATGGCCTCTGACCTTTAGGTAATGCCTATATAAAGACTTCAGAGCCAACCGCATTTGGTTTCCAAGGCTCACAATAACAGGGCATCCTTGGGAGCAGCCCACTGGGTAATCAAGAACTTAGTGGGACAACTCCAATGGCCGCTACACAAACAATATCTGAACACGACAGAATGGATACTGGATATAGCAGTCAACATCAAAAACAATCAAACTCTGTGTGGTTTGGAAGAATAATAAACCAACAATGGCCAAAAGCTCATGCAGAAGCCAAACTTTGTAGCTTGTGGAGACTCGCGCTGCCATTGATGCTTTTCTGATGCACTATTTCAAGCTGTGTGGGAAATGAATAACTGCACTCACAGAGAATGATCCACAACCTGCTCAGGAAAATATTTGGATTTGCTGAGCATCCCCGGCTTCACATCAGATAATCTCTTGAGGAGGATTTATGGGGCAAGGGAGTGTTCTAAAAGACTCCTAAATTGTGAGCAACATGACTAGACAACTCCCCAGCCTCTCCCCAGGGCAGCTCTCATCCTATTATTTAGGGCTTTGTTTATTCCACAGACTAATCAGTGACAGGTCGGCAGGAATGGGGGGCCTCTGCTGGCTCCTAAAGCTAACGCCACCTGAAGTATCACTTCACTACCTGTCTGCTGCATAAGACTTTGAGAGAGGCTCGTAAGGCATTAACAACCTCATAAATCACAAGTCCTGTCTTTATAATGATGAGGGACTCGTGCACATGAGAGAACTTTTGAAACAAAATAAAAGCTCTGACTTTGACGTCGAAGATGTTAAATTCAGACTTTGTCTTTACAAAGGAGACAAGGCAGTGCGTGGTTATATTGGCTTATAAAAACAGCCAGGTTGCCATGTATAAGTCCAGTTAATGTGCATGGCAGCCATATAGCCACACTGTGAGTCATGGGCCGTGGATCTCTGGCGCTCCTCAAGGGACCTATAGGCTGCAGCTCAAAGCCCAGGCCCGGCTTGGGTTGCAGGCCTCCTTTCATGGAGAGCGAGGAGAGAAGCCCCTGACAAAAAGTCAAGCCACCACTGGGTAGGGGCTTGTAATTAGCAATTAGCGGGTGGGTCCAAGTTTTGCTTTGGCCCAGGCCAAACCCACAAAATGTTCTCCTAGTTTATAATACCACGGCCTGAGCTGCAGAGAGACCCGAGTGGGGCTCTGGAGGACGAGGTGAAAGCTCTGTTGGGGTAGAAGGAAAATTTACGAGAAGATAATGACCCAGGGTGAACTGCCCCTTACAGATGGGCACTTCAAAGCTGGGGCAGCAAGTGGAGATAATTACATGTCCATGTGTTTATTAATGCATATATCTATCCGCATCAGACATGCCTCAAGCGTGTTTATGTTCATATGGCATGTGTGCACTCAAAAACATACTTATATACTTCAGTACGTGTGTGTGTGTGTGTGTGTGTGTGCGTGCGTGCATGAAAGCACATATGCACGTCTTCTTCATCTCCCCATGCCTCACGTGGCCCAGCCCAGGAGAAAAACCCCAATACTTTCAGACCAGAAAGAAAAACACACTTTTTGGATGAAAGTCCTCTGGTCAAGCGTAGGGCCTTTTATTTTTTTGGTAATTATTATTTATAGTCGGCACATTGATAACGCCCCAACACAAACACTGCAGGGCATCATTCATTCTGTGCGCGGTGATGTTGCTGTACCACAAATTGTTCAGACCACCGGCCAGAGCCCAGAGCCCCATAACTCAATGTCAAAGGGGAGGAAAAAAACCTCCTGCGCGCCACTATGTTCTTATTTTAAGGATATCCCCACTAGGGACCAAGTGCATCCTTACTGGCCTGACAGCTCAGGACAGGAGGAACCTAGGACATCTGAATTTACAGTTATTATAAGCCACAGCCCTCGGGCAGCAGCCTCACAGCATGTCAGACTATTTATACTCTCTCCTGCTGGTGCACATTTCCCTCTCCTTTGCCACTGCATCCCATCGCATGTCACTTACTCAGCCTTCATTTGGATTATCTGTCTGCTTTGGGGTTTACACCCGCAGTATGCAGTGGAAATCTGTGCATTTCACATTAAGTCCAAAATGAACTAAAAATGTGCATATAAAAGATCAAGACAGATGTACTTGTGGTGCAAGGTAACTGATGTAGTGGCATCAGTGTATTAAAAGGTCCAATTTGGCTTTCAACAGGAATTTGGAGGTGTGGAATGACCATGTGATGAAATTTGACATATCTTCACAAATGCAGAGTCTGACTCATAAGAAATTTGACTTTTGTCTCAATACAATCCTGGTTTTCCATTACTGATGCATGAGATCATCAGGAAACAATATTAAGGAAATCAATATTACTAAACTAACTAACTTATATTCTTGATACATTCAATTGTTTTCTAACATTAATATACTGTATGTATCGAAATACCTTGTGTACAGATGTTTGTTCTCAGGTGACTCTTATAATTTAAATATTTGCATTAGTGGATACTGGCATTTATCATTGGGTTTCCTCTTGCCCAAAGCTACTGGAATAATAGTAATATGAAACTATGTGAGGAAATCTTCATGCTTCCATCCATGACGTGGACTCACATTCCAGCTCCTCTCTTTGCTGTATATGATTAAGCCCCACAATGTACCATTATCAAGAACTGGATGTGACTTGAACATGTGTTATTTCTATTCCAATTTTAATAGAAAACAGTTCATCCAACACATAAACCATAAAATACTGCAAATCATCAGACTTTATCATGCAACCATCATCAAATTACACTTAGTTGTAGGCAGACTTGGGCTGTTACCATTTAGAAAAGTTACCCTGATTTAGAGCGCCACCTAGCGGCTATTGCGATGCCCTACCTCGAAGAACATTCACTTGGGTGTAAAATACACTGCTTGATAATGATCCTTAATTCTAGTGTTACAAAGTTGATTACGCAAAATACTACACTGCTGCAAACAGGCTTCTTTCTGATTTTGTGTGTTTAAAGTTTTTATGTGCACTAAAATAACGTGTAATCTTTAACATATGTGGGATGAAGAACAGAGTCATTTTTGTTTTAAGGTGTTTTTTTTACGTGATGTCTGGAAACCAAGATGAGAACAATTAGTATTCCAGACTCTCTTTGTTAGTTGTTTTATAGTAATTTGAAGAATTAGTGTGAAGAACCATAGTAAGTCATTGTGCCCCACTAAGTACCATTACCTGCCACTTAAACTGTTGTTTTTACACTATAGTTTTTGGACGGATGAAACAAAAAAGATGCAACATGTTTATCAGTGAGCTTTAGATGAGCTGGCAGGTGGATTTTGTTTTTTTGGACCTTCGAATAGAACCATGCCATCTAGTCCAGTCTAACACTGCATTGAAACCCAAAGAGAACCTTTCCTTTTTAGGTTCTTGCCAGAATGTAGATCATATCTGGAGATTTTTACATATGAAATCTTACAAATGTGTGATGAGAGCTGTCCCAGTCTAGACTGCATCATACATGGAGTCATAGTTTGAAATATCTTGGTGAGTATATCTGTGTGCTTTGCACAGAGTAAGTTAGCCAGATGCTGGTGGGAGCCCTCACTTTTGTATTTCTTATTCTTTTATGCAAAACTCAATTATAATTTTGATTGTTTTACATATGGTTAGATAAATCTGTACATTTGAAGAGACAAGCCCTTATAAGGACTACAAGGGTTAGTGGATGCCCAAAGCAACACAAATTATGTTTGATTATAAAACTGAATACTGATCAGTGATTGGAGTCAATAAAGTGTATTTAAGCTTAACTGCATATACTTCTATGCAGCTTGTTTTGCAATACTTTATGTGTTACAGCATAGCCTGGACTGCGTCACTGTGCTATGTTGTGAATATCCTGTAGGCCTAGTTCCATGCTGGAACATGGAAGACATGATTTGAAATGACACATCCTTTTTAAGAGTGAAGTAAGTTATGTAACCCTACATAACACTCGTGTTTATTCTAGCTCGGGGTTGTAAGGTACTCTGGGCTCATCCTGAGTCACAAACACCAGCACTTTAGCCAGATATGTGCTGATCGTGCCATAGCGACGTAGCTTTAACTCCACAGACAGATCGAAGTCCTGCGGCTTGTTGATGAGCTTTGCCACCGACATCACGCCACCAGTGGGCATCTGCTCCGTCTTGAAGGAGTCATCGTCGTTGCCAGCAGTGATAGCAATCTTGATGTCGTCGCCAGGCACGGTGTGGGAGGGGCCCATGCGGAAGATGTTGGTGAAGACAGGAATGTTGGTAGGGAAGGTGAGGTAGTAGTAGGTTATTCTCAGGGGCATGGCCAGGCACTCGACAGACTCATTGCAAAGCAAGCGTTCACATCGACTGTAAAAAGAGAAGGGTTGGATGGGGCGGGCAGGGGCAGGGCAGGATGAGACAGAACAAAACAGGCACAGAGAAAAAGAGAAACCAGATGTAAATTTCATTGGCCGTGCATCGCATGCAGTGGGAGGAACATCAGTCTCAGCAGCCTAGTGCTTCACAGGCCAGTCATGGTGCCCTCTGTGGGATCATGCAAGAAGTTCTGTCACTGGTGCCTCCAATCAAGAGAGGCCATACACAGCCTGTACTGACTCTGAGCCAAAACTAAAGCTTCAAAAATATCCATATGCATCACTCATGCTACAGCCAAATCTGCTCTAAAGTCATTCCAGCATCGAGCATACTGGACATGCAGAGCCTTGGTTTAAAGATTCACATTGCTTGAATGTTGTACCTATACTTAGAGCTATTTCTGATGATGACCATTCAGTTTTGAATGTGGAGAACACAAAATTTCACCTGTGAGTGTTTGTGTGTGGTTTTTGCTGATGTTTGTATTATTTTTCATTTTCTCATTGATCACACATTTTCATTCTCAGAGCTGACAGTGTGTAGTGTGTGCAACAGGGACATAGTCCTGATACTCACGTTTCTCCTACGCGGCGGTAGTTGTTTGGACACTCGAAGGACAAGCATCTGAATCCTCCCTGTATATTAAAGCAGCTCTGATTCTCCGTGCATGTGTGTGTTCCTGTCACACACTCATCAACATCTGAAAGGACAAAATGAAAAGCGTGCTTTTGAAGCATTCACAAACATAATTCAAATTTACTGCAACCAACATGTCAGATGTTATGACCAGGACAGCTTACCTTGGCAGCTGCGCCCATTGTGTGCCAAGGTATAGCCATTGACAGGACAGGAACAGTGGAAGCTGCCAGGTGTGTTGTGACAGCGATAGGAGCAAATATGACCTCCAGTTGGCAGAGCACACTCATCTATATCTGAGGTCACAGAGGCAAAGGAAAACAAATCAAACCAGTGGAAAAAAATGTAGAAATACACAGATATATCATGTGAAACACAGCTGATTTTGCTCATACATTTCATAAGTTGTAATTAAGGTTTCTTACCACAAAAAAGCTCCTTTCTATCAAACATTCTTCACAAATGTGTGTGAATCTGTGTTAGTGGGTGTTTCTCCCTCCACCTGACAGGTGTGGCATATCAAGATGCTGATTACACCACGTGATTACTGCACAGGTGTGCATCGGGCTGGCCATCACATGAGGCCACTAAAATGTGTAGTTTTATTTTGAAATAATTACTTCTTCTTTTTTTTCAAAATAAAAAAGTGGAATGTAGATGAGAAAAATTCAGTTTGGTACAACAACCATCTGACTCATACAGTGTGACATATTAGACACAGAGTTGATGAGTTTGGTGATGAATACTGCAGAGCTGCTGATGGTGATCAGGAGCTTATATCACATTATGTGTGTATCTGATGTGTTTACAGATTGTTTTTTCCATTAATGTTAACTTGTAAAAAATGAGAGGCAAACATGTTGCATGTACAATTTTGCTCATTTAACAAATAGGATGATAATATATCCAATGCTTATATGTTACTACAGTGTACATTATAACACTTGTTCAATACCTAGTGTTAATCCCATGGCAATCTGCTCTGTTAGAATGCTTCAATTTTACCTTCGCAGCTCATGCCATCGATGTCACTGAGCTGGTATCCGCGGCGACAGTAACATTGGTAGGAGCCATACACGTTGGCACACTCTTGACTGCACGGGTTACTCTCACATTCATTCAGATCTACAGTGAAAAGGTTATTGCATAACATTATGAACACTAGCCTGCAAACAGGGCAACAATACATCAGGAAACAAGTAACCTCACAGGTTGTGTCTCCTGTCTGTCCATGGTTAACCAGCTTAGAAACAACATCACAAACCCCTTCTATAAACTGAAAAAATAAACATACAACTTGATGCATTACAATAGCCTGTTACAGATAGGTGAGTGAGATGTAATGTTTGAGATGTGCATTTAGGTTTGGTGTCTTACTGCAGAAGCTATAGGTCCAACATAGCTTCCTATCATGAGCATGTGGTGGTGATAGTCACTTCACAAGATTCAAAATATATGAAGTGCTGTCTGAGCAGCACTTTTTGGCTTGAGGCCAAAATGTCTACTGTAGAGGTTTCTTTTATCTCTCGTTCTTTAATCACTGTATATGATGTATACTGTACAGCTGACAGTAAACATGCATATGATATGTCAAAAAAGTTGCATTCCCCGTGTATATCTGTATATGACTTACCATCACAATTCCGGCCATCACCAGCGAGCTTGAACCCTGTGGTGCAGCTACACTTGTAGGATCCCAGAGTGTTCTCACACTTATGAGCACAAAGACGGCCAGGGTAGTGCCTGCATTCATTTATATCTAAAATACAAGTGAAAACAATGCAAGAGTAAGATGATAAAATCTTTTTCACACATTTTGACTAGAAGTATAATATAACTTGAGTTTTACATGTTGAAAACATACTTGGATTTAGCTACTTACATTTTGTAAGAACATTAAGGGAAGATTTCTACCCCTCTCTTACCCTCACATGTCCGAGTAATGCTGTTGAAGATGTAGCCTGTCTCACACTCACAGCGGTAGGAGCCCACCAGGTTGATACAACCATGACCTGAACAGACCTTTTCTAGGCCCTTACACTCATCAATATCTGTGGACAGCAATAAACAGTTATAAACAGCTACCTAAGGCACACAGTATGAAGCTTTGCATCAGTGGTGAGATGTGCAGCCGCACCAACACAACGTGTGCCCTCTTCATTCAGGTGGTATCCTCGACCACAGTTAACAGAGTTCCTCTGACAGGTGTAGGAGCCAACTGTGTTGATACAGACCTGCCCTCTATGGCACGGACCCGTCTGGCTGAGACATTCATTGATATCTAAAAACACAAACACAGGTTACTCTTAAGTCATGACAGCATTAGTCTGAGTCATCTTATTGTTAAACCAATGAGAATGTCAGAATTTAATTTCTACCATCTGTACTTCACATGGTGAATAACGAATAAAGGCTCTGAATCTGTATTATTTCAACATGCAACAACATGTACTGACTGTGAATGTGAAAATCTTAAAGTCCAACCATGTGAAAAGGATTGCAGGAATAACCAGAGGAGCACATGCACTTCATTTGCTTTAGAGCTGATGGTGATGATGGTGTGTCAAAATCAAATTCATTCAAAAATTTCACAACTGATGTAAGGCCAGTAGCTGCTGAGATCTCTGCAAAAAACATCTAGGTGTTTACCAATGCATTTGCCCAGGGCGTCCTGAATGAAACCAGTCCCACACTTGACCTTGGGAACACAACGGAATGACCCCTGGGTGTTTTGGCACTCAAACTCTGGGCCACAGTTATGGATACCAGTTTCACACTCATCAATATCTGGATGAAGAAATCACAGCAGAATTCCCATTGAACACACACACTGTGAGATCACGATTCATTCACATTTATAATATCTCTCCACAAGACAGGTTCAACTGTTTAACTGACCCTTGCAATTGTTGCTGTCAGTGAGTTCGTAGCCAGTACCACAGCTGACCTCTCTCTGGCAACGGAATGAGCCCACTGTGTTGATGCAGCGCTCTCCTCCCCGACAGTTGCTGGCTCCCAGTAAGCACTCATTGATATCTGGCAGGAAAGGAGATGAGAGGAGATGAGACGAGAGGAGATGAGAGGAGAGGAGGAGCTTCACCATCACCCAGCATCAAATTCTGCCAAATATATTCACCAATCCTTATCTTTAATTTCTTATCACACTTATTTACCTTTGTAGTGTTGATATTACAACATTAATATTGAAACCGTAAGATGGAGAAGAGTCAGAAGGCCACTTACCCTCACAGCTCTTTCCATCTGGTTTGAGTTTGAAGCCTTTGTCACAGGCACAAGTATCATTGCCAACACACTTTTGAGCACATTTCCCTGAAAAATCAACATAAACATAACTCATCAGCATGGTCGAGGGTGACTCGATTAGGACTAAAAGCTGATTCGCTTGCATGTTATACTACACCTTTGCACTGGTCAGTTAATACTGAATTATCTCCATTTTCATTGGTTTCATCCATGTTGAGTTCTGTGTGAGACAAATACATAAACATTATCCATCACCACATCTAAAAAATTTAACACTTTTTTAGTGGCAAAAAATTAGATCCAATGGTCTGTTGGTCTATTTCTGAACAGTCAGTAGATTGATTACACTAAATGTTACATACCATAGTTTACCGACTCAAGATGCTAATGAAAAATTTGACTACATATCATAGATGTTGAGTGAGGTTGAGGTTGAGTAGAGCCAGCAAGACGGTCTAAAAAGCTCTTGCAATGCTGATGTGCTCATGAGCAACACACTCAACCTGTTCAGTGAACCTGAGCTGTTGAACTCAGGTGTAAAGAAAAAGATGAAATCATTGTCTGACTGTTATCACTGTTGACTTCCAGTGAAAACTGAGGGCAATGACCGAATGCATCCACTAGGTGGCAGCATGAGCTTATGTTTGACAACACCAGCGGTACACTGACCTCTCCATCTTATTTTCCTTTTTCTTCTGTTCATCTTCATTGAAAATCGATGTGTGGTATTGAACATATCTTATTCTCATTACATATAATATTCTTTTATATTTTTGCTTTTAAAATTCACTTAATCTATTAATCTTAATCTTCTGCTTTGTATTGCTTATGACTGTGCTGCTCTGTGTGCCTCTACAAATTGCCGCTCTGGCACAAATCCAAAGTGCAACAAACAAAATAATTGCCTAGTTCATGATTGCATATTTTTTTCACGCACGCTCAGTTTGTTGTGTGGTTGCCGGCTTGTCATCTGAGGCTCCATCCATACAGCAGGCTCGGGACACCACGGTGCACTGGTAGCCCACAGACAGATTGTGATCACAGGACAGACCTTGCTCCTGGGCTGCCTTTCCCAGTAGACAGCAGTCACAGCACATCTACAGACACCAGAACACAGTGCAATACTTTAGAAAGCAAAAAATGTATAAAGAACAGAGCAAAAAAAACATTCTCTATATGGAATTCATGTACCAGGAGAAGTGAAACTGAAAACGTAGACCAGGAAAAGAAGAGTGTGGAATGACATGGTCGAACTTTTTTGAGTTTTTAGTCTGACAAATGCTGATAAGGTGACTCAGACATACAGACTGACAGAAACCCAGGCTCTCAGATAACCAGGCAGAAAAAGAAGCTGACTGATGAGGCCACCTGACATGTCTCAGACAGACAGACAGACAGACAGACAGACAGACAGACAGACAGACAGACAGACAGACAGACAGACAGACAGACAGACAGACAGACAGACAGACAGACAGACATGATTAGAAAGGCAGTAAGTCAGTAAGAAAGATGGACAGACAGACAGTAATGAGATGCTCATCACCGCCTCTGGCTGAAGCATGCTCAATCAATCATTGTAGCAGCTGCTGTCACAGGGGATGAAAGGTGCAGAGTCTGGGGGATGGGTGCCTTTATGTCTCAGTTTGGGCAATGATGCTATAACCTGAAATTTGACAGTCTGCGGGGTAATGACTGCATGACTGAACATATGCCATTTGTATGCCAGTTTTTCAAAGATTGCAGCTCTGACCAGAGTTAACTGCTGCTCTTCCTGTGTGTATGTGTGTTTATGCGTGGGCACACACTTGTGTGACCTTGACACTAACCTACAAAAGTTTCAAGAAACGTCTGGAGAGGAAAACTTTTGAGAGGAGTGCAGAGTTACCTCAGCAGGTGCAAACAACAAAATGAAACCACTAACACATTTAGTGATCACATTCTCTCCAACCTCTGAATAAAATTGATGATTGTTTTAATCTTCTTAAAGCATCATCATCTTAGAAAGCAAAGTTAATGAGATTAGGGTGGGTTAGATGATGATGATGATGATGATGATAATGGCTGTAACTAAAAAAACAAATCACAAATCACAGAAGTCAGCTGTGTGTCATTTGAAAGAGCCTGCTTTGAAGGACAACACCAGAATGAACTGTGACTCTTCCCCTCGGCTTATTTGTTTTGGTTCATTCTCATTGCTCTCTTCTGCTACAACAGGTAACGGGAAGCTGTTTCGGTGTGAAAGTGCCACACTTGCTGTGTACTTCCTGTTCATCACCAAGCTATAAACAGGCAAGGTTACCAACTAGCTCGTAAACTCTGACACATCCACAGGATGAAGTGGAAATAACAAAAGATATTGGACTGACACTTTTTTGACAGTTGACCATTTGACCCCATCAAATAAAAGGTGACATCGACCTCATTTTCACTGTCCTCAGGGGGAATTTCTAATTCTGCAAATAAAACTTGCACAACAGCCAAACTTCATTGTTAAAGAAATGGTTTGATGATGCTTTGTGAGACTTTGCATGTTCATATTCTTGAGTGGAATTGAGCAGATCACCCC
>OMNW01030614.1:0-11147 GCA_900303245.1 Selene dorsalis | reverse complement strand
AAATAACTATGGGGAGACAGGGCATCTATAGAGTCAAAAGCCTAATGAAAATCTAGAAAAAAGGATAAAGCTGTTATCTACTACGAAATCAGAATATAGTCTAATATATCAAGAATGAGTCTTATCGAATATATATTTGCCTGAGATGAAGCCATTTTGTGATTCATCAATGATGTCATTTAGGACTTTTTTTTTTTTAATTTATTGGCTAAACACATTGCGATAATTTTATAATCAATGTTTAGTAAAGAGGTAGGATGCCAGTTATCCAACATTAAGATGTCTTTCTGGGGCTTTGGGATTAACGTAATGAAACCTTGGGATAGAGAGGGTGGGAATGCAATACATTCAGCAAAAAAGGGGGCTGAGAATAGTTTATAAAATTCAGCTGTCAGCCCACCTATACCAGGGGATTTGTTCAGTTTAAGTTTCTTAATAGCATTCTTAATTTCTAAAATAGCGATTGGTGCATCACATAGTTCTTTGTTATATCTCCAATTGTCCTAATGTTACTTAAAGAGTAAAAGAAAAGTATCAGGTATTGATAATTTAGACTCATAAAGAGTTTTATATGTATATGTGCCTGTCAACCCCGTGATGTCACAGGCTGTTGAACAAGATGGCTGCCCCTTGGTAAAGAACGAATGCAAAACGCAAAACTAAACTTCAGATGTCTCCTAAATGTTTACGTTTCATGTGTTAGTCTGACAATTTTTAAGTACACTGGAAATCCATTTAATTAATTCTGTTAAGTTGCCTGCATGCTTCACTTCCCCTCCAAATTAGTGCAGACTGGTGATAGTGTTGATACTTTATTATGAGTATCGATTCTGCTATCAGAAGTATCAATACTTGAGTATTGATCTGCACATCAGTCGTTGTGTATTTGGCAGCAAAAGGGACCAACACAATATTAGGCAGGTGGTCAGATTGTTATGTCTGATGTAGACACTTACGACTGAGCTAGTGTTGGGCAAAGCAGTTCTTTACAAAGTACTGAGTCACTAGAATCAGTTCATTAACAAGATTTGTTCAAAAAATCCCTTCACCGAATTGTCCAGTGCTTGGTGGCAGCCCTGACTGCATAGTGCATAGTCTGATTCCCTAAACTGATACACAGCCCAACTTCATGATTCAGTTCATGACTCAGCCCTGAGGCTCACAATCATTGTGTAGTACATTCAGTGAACATACTACACAGAGGTTCACGAGCTATGCAACGACACGTTCGTTGCTTGTGAACGTGTGATTGGTTGCTGCCGTTCACTGAACGTATTGATGAATGGTACTGTCAGGCGTGTTCATTGATTTGAGAGAGAGGACAGACTACGACGTGCCCTTTTACCATTTATTAACTCGGATCATTAAAAAGAAACAAGGACCTTCTCTGTTTAGGAAATCACGGTCTGCAGGCAGCTAGCTGTAGCCACTGTCCCAGAAAAGGATGAAGAAAAATCCAGATACAAAAGATTAATATATTTCTGTTCTATGTGTGAGTAATTAACTCTATTGGTTAAACACGTGGAGGAGCTGTGGTTTAGACTGAGCTCTCCCTTCGTTGGTGCAGAGGCTGGTCCCAGCCACGGGCACACGATCCATCCAACCACAGGAGACAGTGCCCTGAAAAGAAACCTCCCTTCTTGCATAACTAAATATCTTATTATTATTATTTACTGTTTCCATCTCTAAGTCTCCAAACCTCAGAGCTGCCTCTCTCAAGGTCATCCTGCTGCTCCTGGCTGATAACAGGACCGAGCATTCTTGTTACCTCCCTAACCATCACAGATACATGAAGTGTTCACACAATGGCAAAGTGTTTGAGCTGAGTGCAAAAACAGATGATATCACAGGTGAGTGCAAAGAACAGTTCATATTATAGTGCTCAGTGTTATACAAAAAACAGTTAACCAGTGCTCAGTCTAACTACCCTTAATCATCACTTTGTATTTCTAAATTACTCAACCATGATTACATGTAAAACTTAATAATGTTTATGAGTGAAAGAAAATCCCTTCTAGTGACCTGGCCTGTCTCTCATATGTATTAATCCTTTGTACCACGGGACTAATGTTTGACTCCCTCTTATCTTCACCAGGTCACCACAACCCAGTATAGTCCATTTGTACCACTTTGAGATATTTCAGTAGCATAATAAAAGAATCATCATAGAACAAACATCAGTAGTATATAAATGTAGATTCTGATTCTAAGAGACTGTCATTAGAATAATCAATTAATCACTCAATCACTTAATCAATAATTAGCATAGAAAATGGAGATTTATCCCTAATAGTATGCTCACTGAATGTATAACACAGATGTTCACGAGCGACACAACAACACGTTGGCGAACGACACAACACTACTTTGAGTGGTACGTTCAGTGAACGTGAGCCTTCAGCCTTGAGTGACAGTACGTTCAGTGAACGCATCACTGTACATGCACCATTTCCTCACAATGAGAGTCTCTGCCGTCAGCTTTGAAAGTGATTCACAGACCACACAGCAGGTCCACTGCTGGCCTGCATGCTCACTGCTGAGCTCCACTGAACTGAGAGGAGAACGAATCAGTTCAAGAAGTGAGTTGCCTTGGTTGCTGTTGCTTCCTTGCAATTAGCAGGTATATATACACTTTTTTTTATTAGCAGACTATTTGCTCTGCAGCTCCATGATTTGGGACAGAAACATCACGGTTAACTGTTGTCCTTTTTATTTGTGTGTTTGTTTTTTTCTCGGCGTAGCCCGTTACCATAGAAATCAATAGGGATAAGGCACGGGCAATATAGATACATGCTGATCGGATCTGATCACTTGCAAAAAAATCAGATTTGGGCTGCAGTCTGAACAAAGCCAAGGTGACAAGCAGGAGACACACAATGGAAGTGGACTAAGCATAAGGTGCACAGACTAAAACACATCAGGACTAATTTACATACATAACAAAATTAGAAAAAAGAATGTCCTTAATCTAGGGACCTGAACATGCATTAGTGAAAATGGTATCAACAATAAAAGTAAATAAAACATGTTCATCCTCTACTAACCATGAAATAAAACATCAATAAGAAACAACTGCAGTGTGGAGACACAGCTACAAAACAGCACAGAAGCAAATGTGGAAACAGTAAAAGCAAATGTTAAAACAACTGAGACACTCAGTGCAAATATGGAAATTATTTAGTGTGGCCAAGTACTAGTATGTAGAAGTATGTCAATTTCTTTCTGAGTACTCTGTTTGATTTGTGATGCTGCTGTGAGCTTCAGTTAATCTGCCTCTGTTTCCTTGATGAAAACTCTTCCATCAGGATTCTTTTTCCATCTTAATGTCACATCAGTCACATTCATGTTCCTCAGCTGCTGTGTGATCTGAGGAGGAGAGGACTTGATCAGATGAAAAGAAAATGTTGCTGTTTGTCCATCCAACCATCTATCCATCCATCCATCCATCCATCCATCCATCCATCCATCCATCCATCCATCCATCCATCTTCTGCTGCTTATTTGGGATCAGGTCATGTTAAACCAACTCTATTTGGCTCAACTGGGTTTAGGTCCTTTTCCATTACAGAGCTGAGTACTTTATAGTACCTCCTCAAGAAATAATAACAACAGTCTCAGTACAGAACAGTGAGCGCTGGTGCTGGTGTGTTTTAAAGCTAGCGGGTTTGATTCTAGTGTCGCACGACGCGCTCACGACTCTTCCAGTGACGACGCTCTGGCCAACCAGTGGAAGGCAGTTGGTTGTCTTTTACACGCCTACCTTCACATCATTGATGAGGCAACCTGCTGCAGCCTGTGTCTGAGGAGCCAGAGGAGCTGTTTATTAACTAAGGTAGATTTCCATTGTCTGATTAGACTCTGTTCAGAAAGGTTCTTTGGCCTAAATGCTGTGTTCTATTTTTATTTTCTTTTAGAGCTATATTTTTAGTTTTTACAAAGGGAAATAGTTGGGTTGCATTATTCAGTAACTTGCAAAATAGTCACAAACCATTAGTTAAAGTCAGTGTAAAAAAAATTGTAATAAGATCTTAATTTTTCTGTTAAAAATCGTGGTATGATATTTTTGCTATATCGCCCACCCCTATGGAAAGAGCAATGTCCTAATCCCCTCCATAGAGCAGCTACATGAACAGCTGCACAGTAACAAGCTTTTTGAAGCTTTCCAATCTGGATTTAGAGAACATCATAGCACTGAAACATCACTGGTCAAAGTCTCTAACGATCTAACGAACGACAAAGGTCTTGTCTCTGTACTTGTACTTCTGGACCTCAGTGCTGCATTTGATACCATCGATCACAGCATTTTACTGCAGAGACTAGATCGTGACATTGGGATTAAAGGATCTGCTCTAAAATGGTTTGACTCATACCTGTCTGACAGGTTTCAGTTCATTAATGTCAATAATGATCATTCGGAGTAAAGCAGTTACGTACGGTGTACCACATGGTTCAGTTTTAGGGCCAGCTCTCTTCACTCTTTACCTGCTTCCATTAGGGGATATAATCCGGAAGCAAACCATTAATTTCCATTGCTATGCTGATGATACTCAGGCACTGTTCAAATCCATCTATCTGATCAACCTGTTTTAGCTGATAAGGTTAAAGTTAGGTTATGTTTTTTTTAATGATATTATAGTGTCAAAGTTGAATGATAATTGTGGAGGCAAAACCAACAGAGGCTATTTGAGGTTTTGAGAATTTTGTACAACCTTTTATCTAACTAAAGGGAACAACCAGTAAATAATAAACAATGATCATCAAAATAAAGACAGAATCTTACTATTAGGCCATATAGGGTGCAGCCTCTCTCAACCACAAAGGTCTCAAGAGTCTGGACCATAGACTGTATATAAAAAGGTCTGGACGGTCTGGACACACAATATTGGAATGACTGAGCCCTAAATACAATGATGGTTACAGGTAGGCAAACAGTTCAAAGTACATAAATGCTATAAAGATAGTCCAAAGTGACTGTCGACATCAGTTTCAACTCAGAGTAGCAGCTGACCCTGACTGTGATGAATCTAATAATAGATGTATCGGCACACCCCTGTTAACTACCGCATTTGCTCATGAGGGATACCGTTCAGAAAAGGCTGTTATTAAAGTGTGCAGGTATTTATCTATTTGTAAATGTGCTCTGTGACTCACTTGTTTTAAGATGTCATCCTCCACTTCAGGGTTGTTATGTTCCAGCACTGAGTCTTGTGAGCTGATCCTCACTTTAATGATCCTCAAAATGGGACCTGATAATGACACAAACACATGTTTCATCATGACCTTCATGGCAGGGAAAATATAAAGTTGACTGAATTATTCATCTTGATTCCCGTTTCCTAAATTTTCATTAGGTATGTAGCTATGAATTAGATGAGTTAGTAATTTAAAACCCAAGCTTGACTGAAAGGCTTCCACCCAAGAAACGAGAGGGATCCGGCTGCAGACCTCCAGCGTGGGGCGGCTTCCCTTTGCAGGTTCCACTCTCAGGCCACTACCACTGTCAGGATGCATGGGACAGGAACTGCACTTCAAAATAAAATCGAGCAGAAGCTTTTGGAGGAAGCGGCTTTGTCGTTGATTTATATTTATTAATCAACACTGTAATGCCAGTCTGTCAGCAACATTATTGCCTTACAGTAACTGTCTAAAATGGAGTATAAACTCCGTCCATATTTAGCGAAATAAGACACACATCCACAAAAAAACGCACACCTGATATTTACCGTTGAATAGATTAACAGTAGGCCTAATGTAAATAAGATCTGATGTAATGTGAAAAATATAAAAAAATAAAAAAACAAAGCTGATGTATCTACTCAGAGGCCTGTACGTACGTAAACTCTGCAGTAGGCTAATCTCAGACCTAGAGGACACGACTACTTATTTGAAACCATCAACCAACATATTAACATAATTAATCGAAGCTGTTTCCATTGCCTCAGCATCTCATGTAGCCTATAACATTTATCTAAGATAATACATTATACTTTATTACTTTGTCTACATTACATGATTCCACCTGAGTCTTTTATATGATATAGGACTTTACAGCTGAAAGTTGGCTATACAATAAAATAATATCTCTCTATAACCAAATACACAAATTCAGATAGGCCCCTTAGTGTCTATTAATGGTACAAAATAAAATATAAAATAAAATAAGCCCTCTGGAATGAAATAAAAAGAAACACTATTGTATTAGAAAGTCAACCTATAAGAGGAGTCCAATCACTCGAACCAGTTAAAACTGTGTATTTGTACTTTGTATTGTACCATCTACCAGGTGAGCTACTGAGATGACCTGTACTTCTATGGTTTGTAAAGAGAGGCAATGCTGCTCTGATGTTTTCTCACACAACAGAGCACCGCAGTAAGCTGCGCAAAGCACCATCAGTTTAAGTCGACATGCTTAACAGTCCCGTGAAAAACGATGAAAACCAGACATATTCACAAATTCATAACCGGAAGCCCCAGACAGGACGAGAAAAGTGGACATGTCCGGGCAAAAGAGAACACTTGGTCATCCTAGGTTAAAACTGTATTTTAAAATGCACTAATTTACCTGTGTTCTTCATGGTATAATGACAAAAAAGTATTAGGGGGTACTAGGAGTTGATTTAAAAACGTATTGAAAACACATAACATAACAAAATTTAATTCTGTTGCCTTTTATTCAACAATCGCCGGTCAGAAATACACGTCTTCGATATTAGAGAACTTAAACAGCTCTCTCCACATCATCAAACTCAGGACTTTCTTCTGCAGCCCACAGTCTGGTACAGTGTCGTACAGCCACCACCAGTTCCTCCTCCCCGACTGGACTGAACGAGAGCAAAACATTGAATCATCTTCAATCATCAAATTTCATCTTCATTTAGACACCAAATAACCTGAGCGTCAACTGCTAACCACTGTTACCATAACTCATTAAAAAAGAACAACAACCCACCCCCATATGTAGGCTAACATTCATTCGGTAATTTGCACGAGATACCATGCGGTAATGAAACCCATGTATTCAGACGTTTTAGTTTTTTTGATAGGCTATACTTACTGTTGTCATGGTGGTAATCAAATGCAAATGACGAAAACGCCGGAGTCTTGGAGAGTTTTGGAGACGGACAAAAAGTTTATTACCTCCGGGCCTGACAGTGGAGGTGGTCTGAGAGTGGAGCCTGCAATGGAAGCAGCCCCACTGTTGGAAGAAACCTAAATGAAGTGGTTTACTCACAGTTACAGATGAATGGATGCACTTCATTACACGGCTGTTCTCCCCATTTACCAGATTCACTCTTCAACACAGCAGCACAGAATGTTGTACCAGCTTTAGGATGAACATGTTGGTCTGCTTTCCAGTGTCTAAATGAGGAGTATGTCCCATCTGACCACGTCCATGGGTCTCTGAAGTGGCCAGTCCACACCTTCAAGCCTTTTGCTAGTTTCTGAATGACCTGGTTTTCAGCCTCATTCCTCACACTGGTCAAATCTGTGTGATGTGTCCTGCAGTGGTCCCGAGCTTGAGTCCACGTCAAGTTTTTTGTCATGAGAACATATTGCTCACCAACACGCTTTTTCCCTACATGAAAAAAAAAAAGAAATCCTGGTTATTGTGTTTGTGCTTATTGCTGAAAGTGTCCATGATTGTGACTTGATGATGATTGTGATTTAGGCTGAGTTTATATTTTTGCTCCTCTGTATTTGTTTGTAGTTCTGTTAGTCAGGACAGATTTAGCTGCATGCAAGTGCATTTTTATATTTCCATTCAAAACCTCTCTTGCTTTTTTCTGTGAAGCTTTCTCAGCTCGTAGAAATGATCCAGACCACTTGGCAACGCAAAGGAAAAAAAAAAAGAATTTCATGCTGTAAGTTCAGTGAAAACAGGGCCAGTAAACTCAAATGGAAACATCCAAGAATCTTGTTGTGTGATATTTTAATGATACATTTAATTTCAACATATTAGTAGCTCTCAAAAGTACAGATATTTATAATATAACCTAATTATGTTAATTGGAATTGGTAATTTGGTCACAGTCACATCTTTTCTATAACTTCTACAGGGTTTGATATTTGGGTGTCAAGTCTTTGCTACTTTCTGCATGATCTGGCTTTCAGCCTCGTTTCCCATACTGGCTGGTGTAAACAATAAGAAAATATTCATACAGCTGCAGCTACAGTACATCAAAACTCATCAGAACTTTCTATATCAAAACAGATGATGGTAGTTTTACACTGATGATAATGATGTATACAGTTAGCAAGTTTAATATGCTGTGTGTGTAGATATGTTGACAAAATACAAACTTGCTTGCATGCATTTGAATGTGTGATGCCAGAATGAGACTGAATGACACTCACCATCATAGCAAACTGAGTAAAACTCATTTTTACAGTTCAGTGAATACAGTTTTCCATGTTGGTAATAACCACAATTAGTGTTTGATTCCAAAATCCTTTTTTCTCCCACTTTGGAGAAATCTTTGTCTGCCAGAGACCAGTGCCACATCTTTGTTGTTCCTGTCTTAAGTCCTATCCACAGGCCGTCATCGTATTTGTCCTCAACATCTCTAAGAAGTCTTTTCATCTCTTCCATGTCATCAATGGTTGCCAGGTCCAAACAGTTCTCTCTACAGTAGGTCTGTGCCTCAAACCAGGTTTTTGGAGTTGTGACTAAAACGTATTTATGCTGAGGGACACATGAAGTCAGAGAGCACAGTCCTGGGGAAGAAATGCCAGAAAACGTCAGACTGCTGTCTTTTAGTGGTAAAAATGATCAGCAGCCAATGAGAGGAGGGAGGAGGAAAAGAAATGAAGAGACATTCAAAGACTTGATTTAGCTGTGGCTTATATCCAAAATACCAACATGAAGTTATATTTACAATAACTATAAGGAGTAATACTGACCTAACAGAAGCAGAGTTAGATGTGAGATCCTCTCCATAGCTGTAACAATGTTCATAACAACAGAGAAAAGGATTTACTTCTTTAAACTCCAGAAATGCAGAATATTCCTTCAAAAGGTAGCAACAATGATAATTTGACTTCCTGCTGTTGTGCAAAGTCACTCTGTCAGTTATCTCAAGGATCAAACTGCTGGTTCATTAGTTAAGAGATGCTTCATCTGATCAAGATCATGACTGACAGGAATTCATCTCCCAATTTATTCCTCCCATAATCCACTCTGGTTACATTCAAATTCTGTGAAGCCCAAGGCCCGCCCCCACACACATTTGAATCTACGTGATGCAGAATTTATAATCTTATCAGTGTTTAAAGGAGAAGTTCCGTTTTTTGCAACCTGGATCTTACTTCTAGCATAAGATACGTTCATTTACTCACCCGAACAACTTTGGTGTAACTTGGAGTCTTTCGGAAGATATTTAGATCCACTCGGGATCTACATATATCCATATAACGGGAGTTGCTGGGGCAACGATGCAGCATCGAAATAAGACATTATCTGCCACGAAACTCCTTCATTTCACCAATATGTTGTTATGAATCACCGGGCTTTTCACTGACCTGCAACCTCGATGACATCACTTCTGTGCCACTGCCGAAGTTGTAGGTCAGTGAAAAGCCGTGTAAAAAACCCCGGGTGACAATAACAAAACAACTCCGAGCCGCTCTGAGCTCACGGGGGAATAGTGCTGGTGATTCATAACAAAATATTGGAGAAATGAAGGAGTATCGCATCGTTGCCCCAGCAACTCGCGTTATATGGATATACGTAGGTCGCGAGTGGATCTAAATATCTTCTGAAGGACTCCAAGTTACACCAAAGTTGTTCAGGTGAGTAAATGAACGTATTTTATGCTAGAAATAAGGTCCAGGTTGCAAAAAACGGTACTTCTCCTCCTCATCTGTCTGTTCAAATATCAGGTTGTATCCACTGAACTGATATATCATCAGTCTGTAAATTTTTGTATGGTTATATATGGAGAAAAGAGCCAATGTCACAATGTGTGTGTGAGTGTGTGAATAATGTAAAGAAAGTGGTCATTTTGACCGGAAAAGTCCTCTGTAACTGCACACCATTTACCAGGTTTGTTTATCTTTAATTGCCTGTGTCAGTTTTTCTTCCTAAGTATGTAAAACTATGCAAACAACAATTCATTAAGACAAATGCAAACACTGACATTTCATTCCAAGGACAAACTAAAGGCTGGTTTATGCTTCTGCGACAACTCCACGCCGTAACTATGCTGGTGCCTCGATGCCATCGTGCATCTATCTGGTTCTGCTTTTAAGGTATGTGTTGCTGTGCAATTCACTGCCATTACGTGTGGGGCACCAATCACAACCCTTGCGGGCTGCGTTGAGTAGTTACATTTTTATTAGGGGTGTGCCATTTTACATTTCTTTGGAGGTGCGTGTCGCTCCATGGAGGTATGCCCTTGACTTGATGCAGAACCATAAATTAGCCTTAAAGGTGAACCCTTTAGGGGCCGTGTGCACCAAATGCGCTTTTTGTGCTGACAATGCCCTCGACCTTACTTGTAGAGCTCTTTCTCTCTTGTCAGAATGTTGCCATTGGTGGGTTACAAAATGAGTCCTCTGACTTGCTAACACCTAGGGCCTGATTTAATTAGATCCAAGATAAAGGACGCTCACAATTTTGTGTGTTTGGTTAGCGCACTCAAAACTGCAGTATTTAGATGAGGGTTTTGCGTGTGGTAATTGTTTCCATCCCAGAGAGTGTTTGATCCGATCCGAAATTTGATCTGATAGATTAACAGAGAAGGGCAAATAAATATATTGTTGAGCTGCAGCAGAAGAAACGTGGGAGGTTATCTGTGAGAAAGTAAATGTGGTTGGTAAAACAAGAAGAGAACAGATGAAGTGAAGAGAAGATGAGGAGATATAAGGTGAAGAACAAAGGACAATTAGGTTTATCATAAAACCTCAGCAAACGGGGAAGAGCCCTGATCAGTGTTGAGCAGCAGGTGCAGCTCACTGTGGCTGAGCAGGTAACTGGGATACCTGCTGTCATTCACTGGGCTGGAGCTGCAGCTATGGCACAGAGCTCAGGTGGGACACGCTCAGATCTAAACGCCCTGATCAGAGAGATCAGAGACAAGGTGAAGTCAGCGGTGATGTCCCTCAGTCCTGGTCCCAGAGCTGAGCAGCCAGGTACTGGAGAGGAGGAG
>OMNW01030609.1:0-20123 GCA_900303245.1 Selene dorsalis | reverse complement strand
CAAGGTCTTTCCATCCATTTTCTCCAGCTTATCCAGGGCCAGCAAATCACATGGTACCGGCCCCTTCTGAACCTTTCTGTGGGTGGTGGGCCTATGGGAAGGTGGGCCTACGCCACTGCCCAGCCGGGTTCCGTGGGCAGAGACCCGGCTACCAGGCGCTCGCCTGCGAGCCCCAACCCCAGGCCTGGCTCCATGAATGTCAAGGTCTTAAAGATAATGTGAATTAGCGTCTATTTGAAGGACAATGACTCTTAGCAGTCATCTACATTCATTGCGTATCTAGCTGCCACTTTATGGACAGAGTCTAAATGTATTACCATGCTCACTGCTTCTACTCATAACTTCTGCAGGCCTTGTGATTCATTCAGTCACAATATCTGAGGTTCAGTCACATAGAAAAATTGAATCTTTCACTGTGCGGCTCTTCAACCCTGGGCATTAACTGATGGCAGTAAAGGTAGTAGCCAGTGGTGTGATGGAGCATTTTAGTGCTTCATATTTATGTGCTGCCACTGTTGGACTGTGAAGCTGCAGCTCCGCATTAATCATATCATGTTGAAACAAGAGTAAAATCAAAGGACTGTGTAAAGATCAACATATGTAGTAGTTCAGTGCACTGTTCACCTTACTAGATAAGATTCTTTATAATCTCTTTAATTAAGGCTCTATCTGTTACCATATTTTGTGTAATATCTTTCAGCATGCTGGTTCTGGCTGTTTGCTGGCTGCTGCCCAGTAGAAGTGGTGCTTCACTCTTTTAATATAAAATGAACACTGGTGAGACACAAGTCTGGTTCTCTTCTAAGCAACAGTAGGTCAATACAGTGGCTACCTGTAATAACATTTTAGCGACCCCTGTGATTGCTCTGGATCTGTGTGCTATTCCATTATGGTAACTGCTTAAATCTATCAACCTCATCTTCTTTATTCAACACTGTTTGTGATCCGCAGGCTCGATGTCACACTGTAAAGACTTTAAAAGATTACCTTTTTCCTTATCTCTGCTGTGAGGTACACAGGGTGGAGTGAAAGCTAAGAAAGAGAGGGAAGGCGTCCTCATATCAACATGTGAGTCCACGGCTGCCTGAGCACATGGTTTATGTACATATACATTATGTACTGTGGATCTGTTCGAGCGTAGATAGATCAACACAGTGGTTTTTCATTCTGAGAATAAACATAAACATTTAGTCAATGATTATCTCTGTTTACCGTTAAAATCACTGCTTCACAAGGAAATGTACACAACATTTTATCACAGCTGGAGTTTCCCTGTAATAGCTACGTTTCAAACCATTGCTTGTACAAAAATAATACATTTGGCACCTTTCATCACGAGACTGAATTGACTAAAGATTTTTGCTGTTATTTCTGGCTCCCTCAAATAAGATATGTGGGAAATACGATGTAGCAAGGAATCCCTGGAGCAGACTAAAATGTATCTCTTGATGTAAAATCCATATTATGTTTAAGACAGTTCAAACAACTGAACTATCTGTACTAATAATTACAGTTTGACTGAAATAACTGTTCAGACTCATGGTCAAGCACTGACTGTCTGTCCTGTGTCTGTGTTAATTTATTTTGCCCTAAAGCTCCCTCTGTTTCCTTTTTAAAGCTACATGTAGTTGGACATATTAACACACACACATGCTCGCACGCACACATGCACACATGCACACAAAGACACATATATAAATCCTGCCCCAAGAACTACAACCTGCAAAAGAAGTCCACTGAGAGCAGTTGAGAGGCACTGGGCCCCTCTGGCGCCCAGCGGGTACAAAGCTCCATCTTGGGCTCCCAAGGGTCTGGGCCCGACCAAGCCAGGACTGGTGCTCACACATACGACTGCTGATGTCAAGTCAACATCAAGTAGAGCCTGCAGCAGTCTCAGGTAGCTGACTGGAACGAGAAAGAGAAGGGGAGAGGAAAGGCTGAAAAGTCACAAGGAATTAGAGGAAGATGGAAAACCTTAACACAGGGGTAAGAAGGAGGAGAAAGCAAACAAATTTGTAGGGCAAGGCCACAGGAGAAACAGGTACATTGTAAAACAGAGGGTAGTGACTGCAAAATGGAAGTTGGAAATAGAAAAAAAAATATTAAAAGCAGGTAGCAGAGGGAATGCAAGCACAGATAAGAGGTAGAATAAGAGATGAAAGGAACTGAGAGCAATTTTTCAAACTGATATGTGACAGAAAGCGGGGCGGGGCAAGAAGTCAAAGATCTCAGCGCCAAGTGTAGATGGTGTGTGAGGCAGTGATAGACAGGGTTAAGGGAAGGTCAACAAGACTGAGAGATCAAAGTAGTGATGGTGATTAAGAGATAGTCATGGCCAAAATGACTGCTTAAACACAGTGGGATCCAAACTGAGAGCTGTCAGCCACTTGAATTGTACTTATGCCATGTACACTGAGATTAGAGCTCTCTGAGGGAGGTAGGACTCAATTAGTGGCAACAGAAGAGAGGGAGGAGAGCACAGCAACAGAGTGGGAGAGATGGAAGGATAGAAAAGGAAATGGAGAATGTGTTGCATGAGATTTAAAAAAAACGAAAAGACATAAAAACAGAGAGGAGACAGAGTGAGTGACAGAGTGACGAGGGAGCGAATGAGAGAAAGAGAGATCGGCAGGCAGAGGGACAGAGCCAATACATCACAGTGATCCTGACAGGCCACTTATCCTGCTGACAGACAACGACACAGGAACAGCAGGGATGATCTGTCTCTGAGTGCTGCAGCGGGATGTGAGCCACTTAATATAATGAAAAGTGTGTGAAATGCATGCACTGGGTTTGGTGTTCTCCGCCACAGATAAAACATTGACAAACAGTTACTCTGCCCATAGAGGAGCACATGTGAATTGAATGGTGAACGTCATTAGTCTAACACAGACTGTGGACAGCGTCTGCAATAATCAGGGTACACTGTTCAAATCTGAACCAAACCCTGGTGACATGCGTAGAGGTGTCTTGGTTTTACAAATGCTCTCATGCAGAGGTTTTCAAAGTGTGAGGTGTGTCTCCCCAGGGGGGTGCCAGAGAACACAGCGTGACAAAAAATAAACTAGGAAAAGCAACTGTAAACATCAGATTAGCTAACCTCAGCAGCTGTGCAGGCGGTACAATGGATACATCTCTAGCTACGGTGAAACAGGCGAGCAGGAAAAGGAGGATGCATGATCTATGTTGGTTCCTTTCTACAGCGCATCCCTTCATCTCCCAGCTACGCCCATCAAAGTGTTTTTGCCCCCAAGCACTTGGTAAATGCAGATTCGTATAAGTGTCACAACATACATCTGTGTTTCCGATGAAAATTAAAAATTCTATTAGGTACATATATTTATGGATTTTCTTTATATTCATGTTCTCTCTTTGCCAGGATGGATTGTCTTTGGGTTCTCCAGTTTCCTCCCACTGTCCAAACACATGCATGTGAGTGTGTGCGTTGTTTGTCTCTATATGTGGCCCTGTGATAGCCTGGTAACCTGTCCAGTGTGTACGCTGGACCCTTGCTCTATGTCAGCTGGGATTGGCTCCAGCCCCTCCCTCCTCCCCCCGCCTGACCCTGCATGTACAAGTATAGCCATTGGATGGATAGATTAAAACCAGTCTTAGGTCCATAAATGCACTAAATAGGCTGGGCTCAGACAAAATGTGTACGGCCCTGGGTCGGGCTGGATTTTTTTGGGCTGATTTAGGCTCTATGTCTTTCCCTCTCAGGGCCACATAATGAGGCAAAATCATTTTTTTCACTGAGAGCATATATGGAGAGGATGTATGCTCAATGTTCAGACAGTGATATGAAAAAGAGTGCTGTGAATGTGAAGAATTAATTTGTTGTCTGACCTTCTGTGATGTCTTCAATAGTTATCCCATTTAAGTAAAATTTCTATGGAATTTTGTTTAAAACGTGTGTTCAAAAGGTCTTTAAAATGTAAAGCTAAACACGATAAGAGCGAAAGAAGATGTTTAAATAAATGGAGACATACACTCTTACCCTATAGTAGTAAGAGTTAGGTGGCTCAGCTGTATTTATGTTCTCTGGGGGGAGGCTCACTTCTTACATTTTGAAAACCCCTGCTCTTAAATGTTTGCAATTGCACTGGACAGTGTAAAGTGGAGAAGCACAGAACTGCAATAAAGACAACACAAAATTGGGAGGAACTAAATGGGAAATAAAGAAAAAGGAGCTGTGGACAAAACCATAAGATTGTGGAAAATCACTGAAGTACACTTGGATTATATATACTTGCTACAAATATAGCATTTAAATTGCTGATGAATTGTTTTGGCATTTGCTGCCTGGGGGGACAGAAATCTTTCAAAAATAAGATGAAATAAGCTGAAATACTGAATTTGTTACCCAGCAAGAGATTGTCTGTGTTTCTCTTCTGAACAAGAAGCCTCTGCACAGCTGCGTCCAGACTCCAACTGATGCTCTTATGGACCTTGAATAATGGAGAGAAAGAGAGAGAAAGAACCAGGGAGTGGAGGGAAGAATAGGAATAACAAGATGAAGGCCAAAAAATCTCATTGCAAGTAAGAATGTGTTATCCCCTCTGTGTGAGCGGAGAGCAGAGAATTAAGTGCATTGTTTTATTCTGCTTCTTTACTGTATCACATATTGAATTGAATTGGTGTTTTGTATTCTATGCCCACATCTGAATCTCTGCTCTACTTTAGAGCTTGTCCTGTGTCCTGCCCTTGATGCTGCTTTGACTGTGGGAAGTTTCCTCCTATAGTTCTGATAAGAGTGGTGCTGAGCTGTAGCATGTACCTGAGCGGAGTGTACACGCTGCAAGGTAATGAGGGAGGACATGAGTAGATGGCTGCAGCACAGCAGGGCTGAGGGAGGACAGGCTGATGGTGAGAGAGATGGAGCAGAGGAGGAGGAGGAGGAGGTGAGGACAGTCTGTAGCTGCTCCATCAGTCCATTGTTGGAGAGCAGCATGGAGACAGCTGGGGAGGAGAAGGCACCATGTCATCACACTTTGATGAGATCTACGCTCATGTGTCAGTGTGTGTGTGTGAGTAGCAGTTGGTCTGGATGACTACATGGTGACGTACTACAGGCGCCCACCCACAATTATGGAAAAACACCCATGTGCGACGCCTTTCATTTCTCACTTGTCTCTTATTGCAATGAAATTCTGCCACCTTAGCGTCGACCAAGCAAGGTGTAAATGTATTTTGATTTGATTCCATATAAAATGTAGGAATTCGATAATTTCATCAGCGAAAAAAAGTGGAATACAAATGGAAATCATTTGCATAATATTGAGGTAATATGCAGTACATAGGCAGCCAACCAGGTCAACTGTAAGCAAAAGAAAAACTAGAATTTTATATGATTTAAAGTTAAAATATCCGACTGTTTGCCTTGAGACAGAGGAATATATTACAATTTCTGTGCAGCACATAGTCAGCTGAAACACCGTCTTGCCAAAGGCTGACATAAATAACATCTGTAAGTTCAGCACTGGTGAAAGAGAAGCAGATGGTGAATTGCAGGTAGGCTGCAGCAGAGGCAGTTTGCTTCTCAATGGTGCCCCTGCTCTCTACCCACTGGCCTCACCTCATTAACAACCAGTTCAGTGACCTTTGACCTCTGATTTTGTAGCTCACACAAATTACTCAGCTTGTAGGTTCCAATTAGTTCCAAATCACCAATTGATATCTGGGGTGTGAGACACTGTAAGGTGTCCTGATTCATCCTGTTGATGGCTCCTGCTGTACATTATTCCATTTTTAACATCCACAGTGAAGCTATTTCTTCTATATTTTGGCTCATTGATTCAGCTTTCATCTGATAAGCTCCAACTTCTTATTTCTCTCTTATCTGCAAAAGGAAGAATAAACTGTCCTCATGTGTCCTTGTGCATGAGATCTCTGAACTTAGTCTGCTGATCATGTTACTATGTGGATGTGTATAGTGTATGTTTATGCATGCATGTGTCTGTGTTTATGCAATATTTAGACTTAGCAAGGTGAAAACACAACCTTGAGTTTTCTTGTGCAAATGTGTGAGAAGCTCTCAACAAAATAACCAGAAGCACACAAGTGTCTGACACTGTTCCAGGACTGAGCCGTAGCTTAGTACCACAAAGATGTACAGCAGGTGTCAGCTTGTATGCTTATTATTTCCTCTGTGTCTTGCTGCTCCGCACTTGTCAAGGTCAGCCTCTCACCTCTGTCAAAACAGGGTAGAGGGAGAGAGAGGTAGAAACATAGGGACAGAGAGTATGAGGCAGAAATATACAGAGAGTGAAGAGGCAGAGTGTGTGAAGGATGAGATGTCGGGAGAGCAAAGAGAGTGAGACAAATAGGTGAGGACAGAGAGACAGGGAGAGTGTGTCTAACCTCTGTCAGTGCAGTGTGCAGGGGACAGACTCAGGCAGCAATAGAGGTAGCTGAAGGCAGGCAGCAGGCTCTCTGTGTCGGTAGGCTTCAACCTCCCTGCTATATTACTTACTGAGACACACACACAAACACACACGCACACAAACATTCAAGTCTGGTGCTCTCAAAGGCTTTTGATAAAGATTTCATCCATAGACACTGACACACACTGTGCAAGACAGATAAAATGTAATAAGATGAGCCTTGCCATTTGCTGGCTGTCACGTCACGTCTGCCACCGGTCAGTAGAAACTGAATTAATCTGATCTGCCAGTGCAAATGTCAAACGTGTCTAGTAAATGTCTAGTAAATCTCTGAGCAGCATTTTCATTTGCAGATTAGCTTCGAGTGTTCTTCTCAGTGGGTTTGTTGATGGTGACATTAAATCAAAGGCGAGCGATGCCTCGACTTGAGAAGAAATGCAGACGAATTCAGGGGGAGGTGAGAAATAGTACAACAACAGCACAACACGGGTCTGTGTCGAATGGAGAATATTTCTTAGTGCATTCACTTGATGGTTATGTTTGTAATGCAGCATGAAAGTTCTTGAGTGAGACAAATGCTCCAGAGTATTTAAACATGCATTTTGTATGCTTCGCTGCAAAAATGTTTTGTTTTTAGCATTTCTGAGTGTCTGTGTTGGAGAGTGTGTGACTGGCTATGCAGAATAATGTAAACAATGTACAGAAAATATGTGAATGTGTGTGTATGGTGATAGACGAGTGGCGTGTGGCCTGCCTGCAGCACCTTTGAACCTCACCGTGGTAGAGGAGCTTGACGTGCACTCCGTCCATCTTACTGTAGGAGGAAGATGAGGGCGGGTCACTGGCCTGAGTCACACACAGCAGCTCCAGCACCAGAGGGAGCGAGTTCACTGCTAAACAAAGACAGAAACAAAGTGCGACTGGAGAAGAGGCGAGAGATGCAGACAGGCAGACAAAACTAAATATAAACACAGAGCGAGCGTGGGAGACAGAAGATAAACTTAATAACACAGTGTCAAGCCAGAAATATGAAGGTGCAGGGACAAGACTGTGTGACAATCATCCCGAATTAACATTTCACCTCGCTTCATTGCTCAGGATGAAACCTAAGTGGTTTTCTGGATGGCAAAAACAGACAGATGCTGTTTAAACTCAATGCCAGACTGCAATGGGCAACTGTAGTCTTACAGTGACCATCAAGGAGGAGCAAGAAGGAGAGGGAGAAAACTCAAGAATAATACAATGGCCATCAGCATTTTCATAACAATATCCTGGGTCTGGATCCAGGGAGAGGTGAAGGGTGAAACAACCTCAAAGACAGAGAGAGAGAGAGAGAGCAGAGGGAGAATGTGAAGAGGAGAGAGAGAAGGCTGGGGTCTCCAACAGGAAAGAGGCAGCAGCAAGAAGATCAGGCAGAATAGTCATCTACATACTCCTTTCACCGCTGTAGAGCATAACATTAAAATATCTCCCCTTGGGATGCCGCTGCATTAGAGGCTAATATAAAGTATATATTAATGCAAATTACAGTGGGCTGAACTGGAACACGTGCAGGATAACATCCTCTAATCCCCACAGGGCTCGGCAGGAGCAGAAAGCAGACAGAGGCTAACCACAGCAACACTTCCTCAGTCCCGCGCTGGCACACCGAGGCGTTGTGCCCTTCAGCCGCGCTCATTAACCTGGTCAAGTAAACTGATATTATAACGCCATCTGGCAGCAGACAGGTCCACCAAAAGCACATCACAGTGCCAGATATGTGTGCACAGAGCTGGACCTGTGAACCTCAAGAATCCAACCCACCCCAACACTTACACTGTAATTACTTGTAATTGACTTGCACGGAGGAACTCTTTGTGGCGTCTCGACTGATTCTGTAGCACGGTACACAGGAGCAGAGCAGTTCTGCACATCTGCATCGATACCGCCTGGATGTCGATGTTTGCTCTAATCTACCAGCATCCTCAAAAAAGCAGCACTTCCTACTTGCTCATTTTTCCTTAAATCACACTCTCTGAATACTGATATTTTTATCAGTATATTACATCAAGACAAAAGTTTTCTCCTCCCCCAAACATAAACAACCTTCTAATGAAAACAGCCTCTATGAGAGCAGTGTCTGTTGGAAAAAAGAAAACAAAACACAACAATAACACCATAGCCTTCATGCAGCGGAGTCTTGGAGATAAACTAGCATCCTTGTTTGCATTGACAAAGGATGTTGGGATGATTTGTTTTAATGGATTAATGGTTCTCCCCCTGAAACATTAATCACAGGTGACACTGTTCTGGGAACTGCTCTGCAATGTCATCCCAATTTAAAACTAACCAAGTTCTTGGAGAGACTCTGTGATTACAGTTCAGTGAGAACAGAAGCTGCCTGAAAAGGGCACAAAAACGAACAACTAGTTACATTGCACTCTAGTTAAGATCTGTATTTTGAGTAATTTGATAGACAAAAGATATCTTGTAGTGGCTGGGGTGACAAGAATTCATATGCCTGTGACCAGGCTGCTGTGCTGTGTGGAAATCCCACCAGGGTGAACGGCTTAACAAACACAAATCACCACAGGTTTTCCATCAAATGATCCAATGTGTGAGAATAATTAAACTAAGTGCTTTCTATTACGTTGCAAAAGCATGTTGTGCCAAATGGACCTATTAATTGTTGCAAGTTACTTTATAGATGTGTTGCTATGTTTGTACCAGTTGTTAGTTTCAGATCATTATTTAAATTCTCTGGATGATTTGTTTGCCTTCTCAAGGAGAGGATGAAGGATTTTTAAGTTTTGTAGGATTTTAAAGAGTCCATATGTATGATATGATTGGAATGACTTCATTCCTTCTGCAGCGACCAGAACACAGCCGAGAGATTTACACCACCAACCTGGTGTCTGTGATGGTGAGCCTTTCATAGACTGTGTCCAAAATCACTCCTTTTATGTTGTACTGTAGCTCTCCATTTTGTAATGCTGTCCATCTAGTGAGAACTATCATATCTGGACTTATGGTATCCCACAATGCAATGCAAAAGTAGTGTACCAATGATGGCCACCAGGGCCGGCTCTTGGCATAGGCCATATAGTCTACAACTGCAAAGACGACACCTGCCTGAGGGGCGCTGCCAGTCACCCTCGGGAAAAAAAAGGCCAATAATTTGCAATGCCCATTTGCGCCCTTCCTTCATGTTCTGTCTTGAAAATAACAACTAACACAACATGTTTTAAACTTACTAAAATCTGAACTTCCCTCTCTTGCCTCACAATAGTTTGGTCAAACCAACCCCACTGTCCCGCAGTCACACACAAAACAGAGGTACCTGTCTGCACCGAGAGTGCTTTCGAGTCTTGTTTTGTTTTGTTTTTTTTACTCGCCAGATTTTAAACTATATGTATCGAATTTGATGTTTAGTTAGGGAGAAAAAGAGAGAAAGTGCCAGAGATAGCACTTTTTCCATGGAAGGGCAGGGAGCAGTATGGCCTGGGGAGCCAAAATGGCTAGAGCCGGCCCTCATGGCCACTAATGTAACCACTGATTCTAAGTGTTTCTTTCATTTTGCCAATGAGCTCACTACATTGATGCTTTCGACCGTAATGACCGTGTCCCAAATCACTTACTACTCCCTATATACTCCACTATATTGTGCTGTATGGTGGGAGAAGGTGTAGTGAGAAATGATTACACCCTAAGTAACAGACGCATTGAATCACATATTGCATCAAAAGTAGAATACATCTGATGGTCACAAACCAAGCAATATCCCATCATGCACTGTGCTTGTGGAGAAGATCAAATACACTGCATCTGATCATTTTACAAACTGAGTTAACCATATAGTTCTCCACACTGAATCCATGGATAATAAATATTGAAAAGGGGTGGGAATCACCAGAGGCTCCGAAATACAATATTTTTGCAGTTTTAAACATTTTCCGACATATGAGTACTGAAAGCTATCACCTTTTTGCAACTGCAAATAATATCCTGAAAGGAAAATGTCAAGTTTTATCTGAGATAAAGCTCTCAGTCTGTTCTTCTGACTTATTTCATCTTTACTCTTACAAAATGGGATTGTCAAGAAGACAGACTGACCAGCACAGTTGGAAAAAGTACTCCTCTATTTTAGGACTACAAACTTGTATTTGTATTTGCAGTTTACATGATAAAAGATGTTATACTCGGGGTCCATGTATCGATACAATATTGCTACACAAAATACTATGCTGTATCATTTTCCCCACCCTTAATAGGGAACAGTGTATAAGGGAGTTATTTTGTTGCTGTGAGCTTCATGTCTTCGTTCCTTGTTTATTTGATTTTTGGACTGCTGCTTGAGCATTTGAGGATTTGTTTACCTGTTTAGACAGCCTTCTCTGGTTTTGACCCTCTCCTGCCTCACCATCACATAAGGCTTTGTTCCTCTTTGTGCAAATAAAATCACTGAACCACATTAGCCATTCCTCTGGCATCAGCGTGTGGGTCCTTCCCCTGTTTTCCTGGCACTAGTTGTACCAGTGCTGCGTGTCTACTGACTGATGACAAACCCTTGTGTTTTCTTGTAACGTCTTGGTCTCATCAAATGTTTTTTGTCGTGCAGTGGGAATTCTTTGGAGAGACATTTAAACAAAATAGATTTTCCTAATCAAAAAAAAAACTTTTCAGTCAATATGACACGATGGGCATCTGAGCCCAGGTGTGGCTGCTGCTGCTGCTGGCTGTTGATAAAAGTGATTTTTAACTCTTTCAGTGGTTACTGTGTGGGGAGAAAAATGACTATCAGGGAAGATTTGTCTGTCACATCTGACAGTGTGGGAACCCACTGGGTCAACCCATGTGTCTTTGTGTGTATTGTGTGCATGGGCTTGGATAGGAACGAGACAATTTTATTTAAAGCTGTCATTTGCTGTACACAGAATTGATACGTATGACTGAGGCAGAAAAACAGCCTGGAAGAAAACAAAACAATGTCTGATGCATCAAAGACAGTAAACTCAGGGGAGTGAACAGCAACATTTACCTCCATATATCAGCTGTAATTAACTGTATCTGCACTTTAATGGGGTACATCTGGGTGTCACTTCAGATCTGTTTACACCACATTTGATACACGTGACTTTCCATAGTGGATACCTGCAAAAAAATACTTGACATTTTGAGTGTATACTGCAGGGACGCTCTCAAAGACGACACTGTAGTTTTCAAAAGACAAAACAACTGTATAACTCCACATGTATCTCTGAGTTCAATTAAGTTTACTGTCGAATTGTGTGTATGCATTGGTAATGTATTTGATTTTACCCCATGTGATCAGTCCCAACAATAGAGAGGGTACTTAATGAATGCTCTTTTCAAAAGTTGCAATCATGTGTAATGTATTCAAAACCAACATTAATTTCAAATGAAATAATCCATTAATGCTTTACTAGTGCAGTGCAGGTGCATGAAGCTCTCATAAAGGTTTCATGTTGCCTGATTTATCTCTGGCATCCCTTTGATTTGCTACTAAAAGTGTTAAATTAAAACCACTGCTCCAATTCTTATCACCTCTTCATGAAGCTGTCTTGATTTTTAAAAACTGCCTGACTCATTATGAAGTTTGATAAATTCTTAATTTGGAACAATGGAGTTTCAATTTTTCTAATCTCTTCCATCACAGTATGTTTCTTCACATTTGTTTCAATAAATCTGGCCCACGGTGTTGTTTCACTTATCCTTGTGCAGAATTTCACAAAAATCATTTTTTAGGGATGCTATAAGAGTTTCTGTCACATAAAAGACTCCTTCTGTGAGTTTATTTACACTTACCCTGTTCAGTGTGTCCCTGTCCAAGCCCAGTGTTCTCCACACTGAGCCTCTGTAGTGCCTGGAGGATGGCCGGTCTAAGGCTGGCACACAAATCCTGCTCATAGTGTCTCTGACCACTCAAAAGCACTTCCAGCGCCCTGAGGACTCGCTCTGCGAGGGGAGCCTCCGTGGTGCAAAGCATCTCCTGTTATAACACACACAGTCGAATACAAAGACATACACAGACATGGAATATTTTTGTATCAGCATTAAAAATTCAGTGAAGCCAACCAGGAGCACAATGTCGGTTAAAGACACATCTTTTCCACAACCTGTCTCATTATCTGTTTAAGGTTTAACAAATATTTTTGCGATTTAGCATTATTTAACAGTTTTTTCCTTTTAATGTGACTGACTTGGTAAATCCAAGTTCCTGCGTGTGTGACTCTCACCAGGAGTGTCAGTATAACAGCTGGATGTTTCTCTGTCAGAGTGAGGAGCTCCATGGTTTCTGTGTCTGGCTCCTGGTCCTGTTTCTCATCAGCACAGCTTTCTCTCTTCTCTCTCTTCTCCTGTAAGTCTGCCTGCACCCGGGAATGAAACCCAGTCACCCTTTCATCACTTCAGACTTTTCATTTAAGAGTTCAAAGGGAATGAATAAAAAAAAACTTTCAGATACATCACATGCAACTCTTACACTGTTGGTGTTAAATAAATCATTATTCATCGGCTGTAACATGTGAGGAAGTGAAACAATTGCCCTCTTACCATGGTGTGTCCTGCAGCTGTGTTCTGTCCTCGCTTAGTCAACCAAAGTTTCAGGACCAAGGGCCCAAACTTCTCGGCCAGCTCTGGATAGCGGCAGATGAAATGGAGGAGTGCAGGATGGTGAATGTAGAGGGAGGAGAAGCTTTGGCAAGAGGAAAGTGCCTTGCTGATGCAGTTCAAAGCAGCCTTGAGTAGAGTTGAGTGGTAAAGAAATAGTAAAAAAGTCAGTGTGTTTTCTCTAAGTTAAGCACACACCCACACCCACACATGCTTTTAAACTCCACTGAGGCAGAGTCCTCAGTCACAGCAAGAGCCTCTTGTAATGTGTTGCTTATTTATATATATAACAGAAACATAAGCTTTTCTGTGCCTTTATCTGTATTTAAATACACACATGCAAACATGTGTCTTCCAGAGAAGCTGGAGCTCAAGGTTTTTTCAACATATTCTTTGAAGTATAGGAAAGTGTATTCTTTTGAGAAAATGTTATTTGTTCTTTGTAGCTTTAAAGGAAAAGTTGAGCTATAATTAATATTCATTGCCACTGAATCATCTACAGAGCACAATATGGATTTTCCATCAAAAGATAAAGACGAGCTGTCAAGCTTTGATTCTGTGTATTTCATGGCCTCCACATTAACAGGTCCCATATTAAACCGAACAGAACTCAAGTACCAGGACATCTCTTCTCTGGGCACAGTAAAGAAAAGCATCTTGTTTGAACACCTTCTTGAAGAAATCTTGACAGCTTAATGTGGCCTAGACCTATCTCAGAGAAAAACAAATAGAATATTTGAGGTGGACTTGTTGTCTCAGCTGTCAAAGTGTATTTTGGTAGGAAGAAAAGATGAGAGATGAAATGGTGAACTGGTTCAAAATACTGAAAATGTGAGTGAACCTCCAAATATCCATCTACTGCATTATATGGGAATTTACTTTACATTCAAACTTTGCCTGATGCTGATGTTGCACATCACCTGCACTACTTTTTTGAGAGTAGTAGTGTGTATGAGATGTGTTTGGTGAACGGAGAGTTACCCCCTCGAGGCTCGGGCTGTTGTCCTGTGTCACTGCCAGCAGGTAGAGGGCAGAGCGGAGCACAGAAATTGGAGGGACGCAGTTGCCCTGCTCCTGCACTGAACACATAAGCCACAGCACACTGGACAACACTGTCTGGTCTGGAAGGAGCCTGATTGAGACACATGAGACACACACACTCATAGTGATGACATTCCCTTACAATATTATTACAAGCAAATACAGACTGACCAAACATTTACATTCAAATGGATACAAATGCACGGACAAATATACTTGAATGTCAAACAAACAGCAGACATGTTGAGTGTGAGGGTAATAATGTGGACAAACACACAAACTCTGTGTGCAAAGCAGAGAAAGGGCTCCAGGGCTGTGTTGATGTCTCAAACTTTCTATCGCTCTTTCTCACGCAAAAATACACAAATGCTCAGGCAAAGTCAGTTAGAATGTATGAGGTGTGGCTATTAAATAATGGGACTGATGCTGGTATATAATTGCACCTTTATATGCACAGATCCTAGGTCTGAGTACACAGGCACTACACACATTCAGCCCCTCTACAATATGTAAATCTCTGGCTGTAGCTACCATTAATTTTGATGAGACCACACAGTGGCAAGGAGAAGCTTTCATCCTCTTCCCTGGGGGTATTGCATAGCTGAGGTTCTGCTGAAGGACAGATTAAACTTTCCAAAGAAGCTGATGTATCTCCGAGGTCATAAAATATGTACTTAAGAACACCCTCAATGTCCTGTGGGAGTATGGAGAGAGCTACAGCAACATCCAGAACCAGCTGGTTTCTTGGAAAAGCCAAAACATTTACTGATCTATAGTGGCAAGAGAAAGTATGTTTTGTAATGAACTGGTTTTCTGCATTAACTGGTCACAGAATAGTTAATCTAATGTCACACAAACAATCAAATCATTTGTGTCTTCAGGAAACACAGTCATTTAACTCTCAAAGTACTGTTAGAAAAAGTCAGTGAACCTTTGGGTTTAATATCTGGTTGAACCTCCTTTGGCAGCAGTAACCTCAAAGTAGCTCTTCAGTAGCTGCTGATCAGACCTGCACAGCGTTCAGTAATAAGTTTGGACCTTTCATATTCTCAGGATGTCTCTTCAGGTCATTCCACATCATTTCTCCTGCATTAAGGTCTAGAGTCTGACTGTGCCGCTCAAAAAGGTGGATTTTCTTTGAAGTCATGTTACTTTGATGTTAAGGGTCATTGTCCCGCTGCCTCACCAGCTTATACTGGGCATTAGCAGGTGAACAGCCACCCTGACATCATCTTGGGAGAGATGTTGATCAACCTGGGAACTAATTTTGCCCTCGTCTAGAGGTCTCGAGGCAGCAGAGACGCAAATCATGATGCTCCCTCCACTGTTTCGCCTTTGGGTTGATGTTTTCATGATGGGACGTCCATTATGATACATAATTTTTTTTGTCTATATCATTATTATAGGGATTGACTGATGTTTTCAAGATAGACAAGAACATTAAAACTAACTAAAAGAATGGGTCTGTTCATTATTGTAACTTTGCTGAAGCTCTGTATTTGAAGACAAATTCCAATGAAGATAATTCCAAAGGCTTTATTTACTTTTCTTTTGCCACTGTAATTCTGATGCTGTGATATAGTGCCAGTCAGAGATTTTGGATATTTAATTACTGTGACTAAGCTAAAATGCCTTTTCTTCTGTATTAAAGCCAAGAAAAGTGCAGTTTTGTAAAGATATTGCAACTGGGCAAATTCAATAATACGTTTTTCTGTGCTGTTAGACCCACATCAATAATTAATGTTTCTGAAAATTATTATTATTACTATTGTCAAATATTTCTTGATTTATCTATAGATATGTCAACATTTTCACATCAATTCTGAGAAGATGCAACATTTGATTGAGTCAGTATCATCAGGCCATAGTCCTAAGTTTACAGTGAAAACTGGGGCAGAGAGTGGTGCAGCTGGCTGGCTGCCTGCGCCTGGATAGAATACAGAGCGATGTGGTGACATTTTACTCTATATATTGATTCTCTTAGTACAGGTAACACAGTGCAACCAGGCGCTAGTCGGCAGCCACAAGGCTAGGAAATTACTGTGCAGCTCAAAGACACTTCTTACAGTGCAAATAGATGCTGCTGTGGGAGAACAAAGTCAGTACATCTGAATCAAATTATGTCTCTGCTTCCTGCAAAACCAATCTTCAGCGGCACCACACACAAATACTCAGAATCTGTATCAGCAAAATGTTTTTGATTGATGCTGAAATGCTTATTGGTTCGTTCCAATTTCCAGCTCCAATTATCAGCCTAGAATGTGAGATTTTTTCACATTTTCAACACATTTTCCCATTTTTAATACGCAAAACCAAACTAAATGCCACTTTCCTCTTTCAATCCAGCATTACCTGTCTCCCTGCTGCAGGGCAAGGTGCAGCATAATCACCAGACAGTACTGAGTAGCCCTCGGCCCTTTATATTCACAGAGCTGGAGTTCCGGAGCCTCACGCAGCAGCGAGGGCCAGTCTGACACACGACAGCACAGAGGGGGAAGGTTGTAGAGCAACAGATTTTCCACCTCCTCAGCATCTGGGGGATGAGCAAGGAAATACAACAGAGGCAGAAAGGAAAAGAGTTAAATGAACAATGCTAAAAGAAGAAAGCACAAAAAGTCATAGAGGGTGAGAGTGAAGACAAGAACGAGGAAAGGATAAGGATGAAGGAGAGAGAGATGGATGGAATAAGGTAAAACACGGCAGAAGAGGCCCTGAGGCCTCATTTACACCGCGACTATCTCTCACCACTTTTATGTTTACGACTAAAGCCAGGCCAAAGCTATGGTTTATGAAAAATTCATCTGGACAAAAATGAGCGGCAATATACTGATTTAACACTTTCATTATGATCTTTCATTATGTGGAAACTCAAGGCAGTATCCATCATTAACCAAGCTTTGGCTGTTGTGGATGCTTAAATTGCTTCTTTTTTTTTTCTTAAGAAAAAGCTATATAACATTATCTAGCAGAGTTAAAGACGTTTTTTCTCTAAATGAGGTCTCTGAGGAATAGACATGCTGAGATGAAGGCAGCATGTGGAGTGACGGGACGGGAAGAGTGGGAAGGGAAACGGCTACAAGAGTAGGATTATCTGCATCTACTATCTATGACGTTGTCTCCATCTCTTTGTGGTCATTAGGGAGCTGTAGAAATAGAGGCGCAAGGGAAAAGGGGAGAAGAATATAAGATGCATCTTAGAAAGAATTGAAGGAGAACAACACAGAAAGAGAAAGGGAAACAGAAAATGGCACAGAAAAAGGAAAATGGTGCTCTGGGAAAAGAGGGAGATGGCAACTGGGAAGAAAACAAAGCAATATGCAATATACAGTATGAGGGGCTCACAGGCCACAGAGGAAAATGACAAAATAGGCACATGGAGATAGCAGGCAGAGATAAGGTCACTGATGCATGACTACACAGAGGCTATAAAGCCAGCAAAGTCTGGGACAGCAAGACTACCAATCAACCAGGAGGAAAACAAAGTGAAGATGGGAAGAAAAGTTCAAGAAATAGAGGCAGGGCAAGAGAGATAAACATAAACAGGAAGGAACTAAAGTGGGGAAAGGAAGCAAAAGGGTGCAGGTCCATGGGAAGACAGGGACCACAGTGGTCTGGCTAAAAAGTAAGAACCAAAACCAAACCAAGGAAAACAAAAATCAGGAGAACGCCACCGGGCTCCTGTAAGGGACTCTGGGTGGGTCAAACAAAAATGAAGGGGGAGAAGAATAGAGAGATGTCAAAGATGACAGAAATGAGTCTCAGGGGGAGGGCTGAGAGAGAGAGAGGAGGAGCAAAGGACAGACAGATGATGAAGATAAGAAGAGAAACAACAGATGGGAGAAAGACAAAAAAGACAGATCTACAAAGCAGACTGCAGTGACATGTTGTCCTGCTCAGGTCTTAATAATAGAAGAAGAGAAGAGAGGAGAAGAGAAGAGAAGAGAAGAGAAGAGAAGAGAAGAGAAGAGAAGAGAAGAGAAGAGAAGAGAAGAGAAGAGAAGAGAAGATACATCTTCAACATTCACACAGTTGTTATCAGAGATTATCAGACAGCTATGTACAAAGTACAAAGGATGCCCTTAAATAAATTACCACAATTAAATAGCAATATCAGAGTAATTCAATTAACAAAACACACCATGAAAAAACACTGGCCGAGAGTGAACAGATCAACATGGTGGAAGAGAGACAGCAAAAGGAAAACCTGTTTAAATCTGGCAAATAAGGAGTGAAATAGCAATAACAACGGACTTTCTAAACAAGAGAAATATCAAACATAAAATGGAATGGTAAAATTCAAGATGAGAGCAAAGAAAAAAAAGGAGCGAGCAAGAGGCTGCAAATGAAACAGAAACAGATAAGGGTGATGAAAGCGAGGAAGACATTGACAGGGAGGAAAGGGAAACAAATAAGAGTCTAGCTCCACAGAATTCATTATTCACAGCCACAAACACACGTATACAAATACACACACCTACACGGTAGGTTGTACAACTCTTACATCTCATTACCTCAAAGAAATATTTTACTCAACTCTGGTCTCAATGTCACAACATGTCTCCTGGGAGCAACTGCGGTTTCCAATAAAAATGTTTTCTACTTTTTAGTAGAAAGGGACTGGAGGGATGAGACCTGCTGGATGTTAACATCAGGTTGTTCTCAGGAACATCTTCACTTACCCACAGTTACATGTCGTTCATAGACTTCACTTCAGTCTTGCATGATCATAAGTGCTGACCTTTTAATTTCAAGTGTTATCTGCGCTGCCATTGACATTTCAAAGATTTGGCATTAGCTCGTCCCACAGAAACCTACAAGCAGACACTGTTCAGTTTTCAACGCAAGGCCAGTGTTTATAGTACACACATCTGAGTCCCTTCTTTTCGCTCTGTAGAGAAAGCTCGAGTGACTGTTCAGTGTCTCAGTAAACAGTTTTTCTAAATAGGCATCATCAGTTTGCTGACTTTGTGAGCCGAGCTGGCTCGGAGACCTCCCCCTGAACAGGGCTGGACACTGGCTGATTTGAGAGGAGAGGTGTCTCTATTAGGGATGAGAGTCTTGTTTTATGTGTTTGATGTTTGAAGTAAACATAAAGAGGATCGCAAGAGGGGGCAGAGAGAGAGAAGACTCAAGAGTGGGCGAAGGGGAGAGAGAGAGAGAGAGAGAGAGAGAGAGAGAGACACACACAGAGAGACAACGCAGCACAGACACTGAACAAACACTACAATGTGACTTTACTTTTCTACTGTGATACAATTTTTTGTTTTAGGAGATTTCTCTCTCTCTCTTTTTTTTCTAAATAAAAGCCATATGCTGTCAGTATACACCTGTTTTGAGACACATTCTACGCACAGTAATAGGACTGAGCAATCGATTGGAATATATTATCAAAATCACAATAGTCCAATATCTAAATCGCAGCAGCTGGTATATTTTTCAGAGGTAACATGTGGTAAAACATGTCATACATACTTCATAACTGAAGCACTGTGGTGCTACATAAGTCTCCTGGCCTACAAATCTTATTCTCCCAACAGTGCATGTTGGCACAGACCCCAGCAGTCATCATCATTTTTATATTTTCTCCAGTAAAAATGTAAAATGACCATTGCCATTTGTTAAATAACTGATTTTTTCGCATATCATTAGACAACAATTTGTGACTGAGCTTCTAATGTGCATCAGCATAACATAACAAAAGCCTTTAGACAAATCCATGACAGAGTGAATAACTAATGAATGAATGATTTCCTCACTGGTCAAAATGTATCCACAGGTGTTATATGTTACATCCAAATGCCCTCAGCCTTCAGAAATGTGTTTCTCTTATTGTTACTTTGATGTTTGAATTTCACAGAATAAAGTTTGAGCAGTTTGACATTAGAACTCAGATCTAAGTGTGATCATCACACATCAAGTCTGACATGAAAACTTCAAACCTCCAGTGTGCACAGAGTTTTCAGTGAAGTAGGAGACATCTTGAGTCCAGTATGTGAGATATCCTATTAATATTGAATAGTCACAAATTCTGAGCTTTGATGAAATGTGAACAAATTAACCTAATTTTGTGAGATCAGATAAAATTATTCT